>VZTB01003734.1:232174-261911 GCA_013397245.1 Thryothorus ludovicianus
GCCCCGCGGCCGAGCCCAGCCCCGCGGCGGCCGAGAGCATCCCGCGGCAGCCGCCCGCGGAGCCCCGGCAGCCGCACCGGGAGGATGCGGAGAGCAAGGTAAGGCCGGCTTCCCTGAGGAGCCTCACCCGACACCGCCGGGGTCCCCACAGCCGGGGTGTCCCCAGTCCCCGTTCTCCATCCCTCTGTCCCCGCGGGTGGCACGGAGGGCGCAGCGCTCGGGGTTTTCCGCTAAAATAAGAGAGGTCCCAGCAAAACCCGTGTTTTGTCTTCGGGTGGGAGGGAACAAGCCCGTTGTTCCCGGGGAGGCAGCGGTTTGCGGGGTGTTTCTGGCTCCTTCCCTCCTCTGTCCCCCAAGGAATGCTCCTAAAAATAATCAAGAAAGTGAAGATTTAAGGGAAGAGAGGCGTGTCGGTGTCTGTGTGCAGATCTAACCCCTGGGAGCCCTCCTTTCCCCAAGAGCCTATCCAGGTGCTGGGGAATGTGCATGTGTTTATTCTTCCCGTCCGCATCCCTTTTCTGTGGGTGACAGAGACTGTCCCCGTGCCAGCGCGGGTTCCGTGCGCTGTCCCTGCCTGCCCCAGGGAAGGGACCGCCCCACTCCTTCCCAGCCCCAGCAGGATGCTGGCCCCAAGCTCTGACCCCTGCCTGAACTGGGGGGGCTGGGGGCGGCAGTGATGCCTATGAACGCTCGGTAAATCCTCCTCCTCTCACCGGATCCTATTTAAAAATAAAAGGGCGAGCCAGTGTCCATGGGAAGAACTTATTCTGCTCTTGCCCAGCCTGGATGCGACTCAGTGACAACCTGAGACGCCTGAACTCCCCGTCTCGGTGGCTTTCTCCCATGTGGCCCCTTGTCCAAAGGCCGGGAAGGGAGTGCTGGGGTGGCTCGGGAATGCGGGAGCGTCACCGTGTGCCGGCAGCGTGTTTGGGCCGGGGCACGCAGGGCTG
Organism: Thryothorus ludovicianus; assembly: GCA_013397245.1. Taxonomy (NCBI): domain Eukaryota; kingdom Metazoa; phylum Chordata; class Aves; order Passeriformes; family Certhiidae; genus Thryothorus; species Thryothorus ludovicianus. The sequence continues at coordinate 233,125 of VZTB01003734.1, forward strand.
GGGCCCAGTCGCCTCCTGGCTATTATTAGCAGCATTTGTAATCCTCAGCAACTGTCTCCAGGCTGCCGGGCAGTGCGTGGACAGCCCTGGCCTTGGAAAGCATCTCCACTGACTCACCGGATGGCCTTGGGCAGGTCCCGGGGGTTGCACTCCCTGCTCTGTGCTGTGATGCTCTGCGGCACCCAGGGCTGACCTGCTCTCGGGGCTGGGATGTGGCTCTGCCTCCCTTGGTGGTTTTTGTGCCTCGGAGCTCTCCCTCTCCCCTTCCTGGTGTCCCTTGCCCATGGCCACAGCTCTCGAGCAGTCCTGTCCCTTTGTCCCAGCGTCCTGGAAACCACATCTGTTTCTCTGTCGTGTGATTTATGGGTGCCTGTGAGTACCAGGATCTCTGGAGAGCTCCTGGGCCACCGTTAGCCAGCTGGATTCTGGCTGGGCCAGCTCAGACCAAAGTTGGCCACTTGGCTGGAGCTGCTCTCTGCAGCACCCACCAGGACAGATGGCTGGATCCAGGGCTGCCAGAGCCCACAGGTTCCTCTGCTGCTAGCTCACATCTTGGGAATGTTTTCCTCCCCTTTGGCTGCTCTTCAGCCCTGATTTCTTTGAACAACCCTGCTGCAATGTTTGTTGCCTTCAGAGCAGGGCTCAGCTCCTTTATCCCCACTCAGCACAGGTGCAGTAACAGGGTTTGGTGTGCCTGGAATGAGTTCTCACTCAAGAACAGGAGTTCTGTGTCCTCCAGGAGCCTGGCTGGGCTCTGTGGGCCTGGGGCTCCTCACTGCCCTCAGCCCCCCTTACAGCAAAGGGAGCTCTGGAGCTGCACGGGGTCCTGGCCAGCTTTTCCTCCTGGGAAATTGTTCCTTCACTGTGTGAGCAATGCAGAACAAGTCACCCTGGGCCTGAGCAGCATCCCTTTGGGTAGGACAGGGACCAGGCACGTGTGATCCGGGTGGTGCTGGGGAGCACTGGGAGGGGAGCGATGCTTCTCGCCGCTGACTCAGTGTTTGAGTGGCCGGCGCATGATCCCGCGGCTGCCAGCGCTGCCGGGCCGGGCTGGCCGGCCCCGGGGCTGGGTGCCACTGCCCAGGGACTACGTGCACTTCCAGCAGGCACCACACACGTGTGGCAGTGCCCAGACTGCTGATCCAAGGCTTGGTCCTGAGGGCAGAGTGGGACAGGCCATCCATAGCCCTGCTGAATCTCCCTGGTTTTGCTCCCTATGAACATCCTCAAAGTTGGTTCATCCTCTCCCTCCTCCAGCAGCACTCAGACCCAGGCACAGCAGACATCACAGGCAGGGATGGGACGGGCCCTGGGCAGAGCTGTGAGTGCTCTGCAGGCAGCTGCTGGTGGAATCGTTCCCTTTCCAGCCTGTCTTGGCTCGGCCGAGGGCTGCGGTCCCCTGATGTGACTCAGCAGAGGAGGCTCCAGACCCCGTCCGACTGCTGGCTCCTGCAGGCTCAGGGCTGTGCTCAGCACTCGGAGAGCTTTCTTTCCTTATTTATTTTATTTTCCTATTTATTTTCTTTCCCTATTTATTTTCTTTCCTTATTTTCTTTCCCTCCTGTTTGCTTAGCACGCACTGTGCCAGGCTGGCTCGGCTTGCCCGCAGCCATTAACCACTCGACCAAAATGCTGATGGATGAACGCGCCCAGGGAGAGCAGCCTCGCTGTGTTAATGGCTGGAGCTGTGCATCCCGCTGCCTCCTCCTTCCCTGCTCCCTGCCTGTGCAAACTGGGATCTGCTGGGGCAGCTGCGTGTCTCGGCCTCCCTCCTGCTCCCATCTCTTGCAAGGTGGTAAAATCGCTAAAATTGAAGCCTCCCTGCCTCTCTCTGCAGTGACCAGTTCATTGCAGCATCGTGCTCAGGGCTACAAAATGAACCAGTGGCAGAGCAGGGAAAGGAGCCCAGGAGTCCTTGTTTCCCTTAACTGCTGGTAGTGGTTCCCCTTGTCTCTGCTGGCTCCCATCACTGAAAAAAAAAAATACTTAATTAGTCTGTCATTGTCTGTTCTCATCCCCATCCCCAGCCCGTTAATGGATGAGGCAGTGCTGTCAAAGCAATCCCCTAATGAAAAGCCGCTGGGTGGGAACGGCAGCGACGCTGGGGCTGTGGAGCGTGGTTCTTGTGAGAAACGCTCAGAAACTTCAATTCTCTAATGAGCCATTCTGTCCTGGAAGTGGCAGGTGGCCGGGACCGGGCGGGGTTTGCAGTGTTGGACCGGAGCCACTGCCGGGACGCCATCCTGGCCAAAATGTTCCGGAGATGGGGAGGGTGAGTGGGCAGTGCCAGGGCACAGCAGCCTGCCTGGTTTGCCAAGGGTTAATTGCAGCTGAGGGCTTCAAACAGAGCAGGGGCAAGTGGGTGACTGGGGAGAGGGGACACAAAACCCCTGCGGGGCTGTCACTGGGTGGCAGAGGCACAAAGGCTTCATCTGTCACTTCTGCCAAGCTCCTGGTGCACTTTCCCTGTGCCCCCCACCCCAATCTGTGCCTCCCCGAGGGCTCCTGGTGCCTCTGGACACACCAGGCAGCACAAACCACCCAGCTCCCACCAGGAGCCCTCTTTACATTTAAAAAGTCATCGTTCCCCCTCTGACACCTCTTGCCTGCCCTCTCTGTGCTGGAGGGGAGAGGGTGTCTAATTAAGTCTGGCCGTAATTGGCAGTTGTTCAGGCTGTGTCTGCACTGCCAGCAGGCTGGGACAGGAGCTCCAGTGTCCCACAGTGACACTGGGGAGGGATGTGGTGATGTGCTACCCCCTGCCACAGCCTTGGCAGCAGCACTGCAGGGAGTGCAGGGCTCCCCCACCCAGATCCCTGACTGCTGAGAGGTGCCCAGCTCTCACCCAGAGCAGCCAGTGCCAGGGACAAATGCCTCATGTCTTGCAGTGGCTGGAAGCGAGACAGGGTGTGTGTCACTCCCCAGGGAGCCTGTGCTGAGCCCCAGCCACGGGGCTGGCACTGGGACATGGTGTGGGGCACAGTGGCACCGGGGTGTGCCCTGCACGGCTCGAGGAGGCTGGGCTGGGTAAAGCCCTGGGAGCTGTGCCAGAGCCAGCAGGACTCTGCCTCCTGAGGTGCCCACAGGTGTGAAGGGCTGCCAGGTGAGGGCCAGCTTTGCCTGCCACTGCTCCCAGGGATGCCATGCAGCTCACCTGGGCAGCAAAGGACTCCTGGAGTGCGGGGTTTGCTCTCCAGAGGCTGCAGCAGAAGGGGAATGAGCTGGCTGGATGGGATCCCAGGGGAGCCAGGCTGGGATGTGATGGGTGCAGGGATGGGTGCTGCTGAGCTGGGCTCCTCACCCTGCTCTGGGACACACCAGTGTTTCCCTCACCAGCCCTGGCACTGCCTGATCCTCATTAAGGTCTGGATGGTCCCTCAGAAAGGCTCTTCCCACTCTGTGCCTTGCCCATGGCAGTGACAGGGGAATTGGCAGGAGATGTTCCCACACTTTGGGGGTCTCAGACCTGCAAAACGCCATCTCCACATGAGGGACATCCTCTCCAGGCACCCCAGAGCTGGCAGGACCTTCACCAGGGCTGGAAGACTGCTCTTGTTCTGCAGCTTCTTGGCCAGGGGGGGATGGAGAGCCCCGGTGGTGGGTGAAGGGGAGCTGCTGACAGAGCAGCTGCTTTGCTCTGCCAAACTCTGCCTAACATTACTATTATTTAATCTATTTTTTTAAAGGTTTCTTCCTTCCCCTTTTCTCCTGGCTTTTCTCTTTCTGGCTGGCTCTCTCCTGTCTGCTTTCTTTCCCTCTTGCAATGTCTTGCATCAGGCTTGGAGCAGAAAGTGCAGCCATAAATGGCAACACGCAGGGCCCAGGAGTCTAATCCAAGACAAGTTTCTCCTCTTGCTTTGCAGCCTGGGACCTTCCCTTTTCCTGAAGCTGGGGCAGGGCACTTACTTGTCCCCAACCTGTCCATAGGTGCCAGGGCTGTCCCTGAAGAAAGGGTGAAGGACACACCACCCCCTAAGTCTCCTCTTGTCCTTTCTGAGAAAGAAGCCCATTACTCAGAGGGGTTTGTACCAGGGATGGAGGAAGTGGGGAGGAAATGGCCAGAAATGAGCTGAAAACCAGATGATGCTGCAGTGGGGAGCCTGGCTCCCATCTCCCCTAGGCTGGGACACGGTTCAGGGGTGGCAGAGCCTTGAGGGGGCATTTTGGGGTCACAATGGGCTCCTCTATCTGAGCCAGACTCAGGGTCTTCCATGGCCAGTGCTGGCTGTGTCCAAAATGTCCCTGAAGCCTCGTCCTCGCTCTGCTTTAGTCCAAACCCCGCTGCCAGGGTCAGCTTCACGCGTGGGCCGTGGAGCTAAAGGGCAGCAGCACGTTTGTGATGATCCAACAAATGTTTGGGCTCTGCAGAGCCGGGAGCTGCCAGCCGCCGGGCCAGATGGAATCGCTGCCGTGTTATTTAAGGTGCACGACCTGCTGCATTTTAACCCTGAGCTTTCCAGAGCCCCGGGCAAGCCGTGCCCAGGTGTGACTCCGATGTAGCGGGGCACGGGATGCGCTGCCCGCAGGCAGGTGAGGGCAGGGAGCGTTCCGAGCCCTCCGGGGCCAGGCAGGTGAGGGCAGGGAGCGTTCCGAGCCCTCCGTGGCCCCGGGGCCAGGCAGCTGCAGCCCGACGCGTCCCTGGGCTCGGCAATGAGATCTTTGTTTGTCGCAGCAGCTGCTCGGGGCGGCCCGTGTCGAGTCTCCTCCAGATGCTCCCAGATAATGACGTGCACGGCTCCCTGCAGTGCCGCTTCTCTCTTTTTAAATTAATTAATTTATTTATATATATATATTTTTTCCTGCACCGGAGAGGAGCTGATTTGTGGGCTGTTGGACAGAGCACTCAGGTCCTTTCTTCTCCAGTTGTTCCTTCTCCATTCCCAGATGCTCAAAACTCTCCCTGGGTTGTGCTTCCCGCAGAAGAGCTGCACCTGGGGTGCCGTGGTGTCCTCTTTGGGGTCCAGTGTTGTCCCAGCTCCTTCCCCCTCGGTGGTGTGGCTGCAGGATGCCGGACAGCAGCACACACTGGCCATGGCAGGGNAGGCAGGTGAGGTCAGGGAGCGTTCGGAGCCCTCCGGGGCCAGGCAGCTGCCGCCCGACGCGTCCCTGGGCTCGAGCAATGAGATCTTTGTTTGTCGCAGCAGCTGCTCGGGGCGGCCCGTGTCGAGTCTCCTCCAGATGCTCCCAGATAATGACGTGCACGGCTCCCTGCAGTGCCGCTTCTCTCTTTTTTAATTAATTAATTNGTGCCGCTTCTCGCCTTTTAAATTAATTAATTTATTTATATATATATATTTTTTCCTGCACCGGAGAGGAGCTGATTTGTGGGCTGTTGGACAGAGCACTCAGGTCCTTTCTTCTCCAGTTGTTCCTTCTCCATTCCCAGATGCTCAAAACTCTCCCTGGGTTGTGCTTCCCGCAGAAGAGCTGCACCTGGGGTGCCGTGGTGTCCTCTTTGGGGTCCAGTGTTGTCCCAGCTCCTTCCCCCTCGGTGGTGTGGCTGCAGGATGCGGGACAGCAGCACACACTGGCCATGGCAGGGCTGGGAGCTCTGAAATTCGGGGCTGCTCCAGGCAGAGAGGGCTCTCCCCCCCTGTGGCTCAGGGACAAAACCCTGTACCTGTAGGTACAGCCAGGATCGAGGTGGGGTTTTGTCCCTGCTGGCATTTCCAGCCAGCCCAGAAGCTGCTCCCAGCCCGACACTGGCAAGGCCAAGGGACACGGTGTCCCTGCTCCCTGCCCACGCACATCCTCCTCCAGGCGAGCAGGGAAACCTTCATCCCTGAAGGCTTTGGACAGGGAAAGCTGGCTGTGCATGGGCTCTGAGGCCACCCACAGCTGCTGGGGGGCTGAGAGGCCTGGGGAGCCCCAGCCCCAGGATTTCCAGGGAGTGTTTGCCCGTGGTGAAGGCAGCTGGCAGAGCATTAACACACCGAGCATGTCCTCTCCCTTCCTGCTCGTCCTGAGCTGCTGCATCAGCATCCCGGGAAGCTGCCTGAGCCCTGCCAGGACACACGGGCAGCACAGCCTGTGCTGGCAGGGCCAGTCCCCCTCTCTGAAGGCTCCTGGTCCAATCCCTGGAGCTGGGGCTGCCACAGAGAGCAGCTCCTGAGCTCCAAACCCTGGCTGCAGGGCTGGTGTTCCTCATTACACAGCCGTGTCACAGCTTGGCACACAAATCAGAGGCAGCACAGGCTCAGGGATGGGTCAGGCTGGGGCTATTGGCCCCGTTCAGCCTTTGTCCAGTGTGCTGAAGCTGCCAGGGCTGGATGGTTGAGCACAGGGAGGGCTCAGNCTCCTGAGCTCCAAACCCTGGCTGCAGGGCTGGTGTTCCTCATTACACAGCCGTGTCACAGCTTGGCACACAAATCAGAGGCAGCACAGGCTCAGGGATGGGTCAGGGTGGGGCTACTGGCCACGTTCAGCCTTTGTCCATGTGTGCTGAAGCTGCCAGGGTTGGTTGAGCACAGGGAGGGCTCAGGGCTGTTTGTGCTCAAAGCTTTTGCCCTTTTCCAGGTACCACCAGTGGATGCCTCGCCTGGAGCCAGCCTCGGGCACACAGGACAAGCAGAGGACACGAGTGGCCACGCAGCACTTCCCAGCCATGCAGAGGTGTGTGGGAGGGAGGGTGGCACAGCACACAGTGTGCCAGCGTCCCTGCACGGGTGGGACACTGTCCCAGGGTGGCAGTGGCCATGGGGAGGGGGACGAAGCTTGCCTGCTGTTCTCCCCTGGTGGGGTTGGGTGGATCCTTAACGACTCAGCCCATTTCAAACAGGAAGAAACGGCGTTCCAGGTGCAGGTTTGCTTCTTGCAGGTGGAGGGGGCGATGCCCTGGGGATAGAGGTGGGTGAGGCAGGTCCCTGGACCACAATGGCTGCGGGAGGGGGCAGCCCCAGGAAGGCAGAGGGACGGGGATGTGGAGTCTGGGGCCACAGCGTGGGGGGAAGGGAGGTGCTGGCACCTGCCTCCAAGCCATGCAAGCAGAAAAGTGTTGTGCTGTAGGGAGCTCCTGGCTGCCACGGGCAGGGGTTCCCAACTGGCCCTGGCATGCTGCTGCTGCCTGCCAGCCTGGCATCCCTGCCTGCTCCCTCTGGCATCCCTGCCTGCTCCCTCTGGCATCCCTGCCTGCTCCCTCTGCCATCCCTGCCTGCTCCCTCTGCCATCCCTGCCTGCTCCCTCCCTGCTCCGGTCAAGTGCCTCTTCCTCTATGTTGGAGCAGATCTATTTTCCTCCCTTGGAGGTTTGCCTCCCAAATTTCCTGCTTGGTCTCGTTGTTAAATGCTCAGTTCCTAAGGCCCAGGCAAAGGAGAGGCTAAAATCTCCCTCCTTGTGCCTGCTCCTGGAGGATTGGGTCTCCCGGGGGATGTCCCAGCTCACAGGGAGGGATGGATGTGATGGGGAGCTGCTGCTCTGGGTTTGTGGCCGAGCCACCAGAGCTGAGTGTCCCCTCCCTGAGGCCACTCCTTTGGGTGCCTCCCCAGCCATCCTCAGGGGAAGGTGTCCAGCGGGAAGTGCCCATGTTTGGAAGTGTGGCCCAAAATAGCCGTGGCTGCAGCGGGTGGGGGTCCTGGTGGCATCTCCTTCTGGGGAACAGAGTGGCCAGAGGAAGCCGAGTGGCTGTGAATAATGCACATTCCTCCCCGATGACAAACTCACCCAGTTCTGGGCTGGGGCTGTGCTCCAGCAGCTCCTCCAAAGCTCTGCACTGCTCAGCCAGCCCCGGGCTGTGCGTGGCTCTCCTTGGCTCAGATCCTTCCCCCTGGCTCTCCTTCACCCCAGCTTTTCCCGTATGATGAGGGCCTCGGCAGCCTCCCTCCGTGCTCCTCCCCTCTCTGCCGGGTGCTTTGCCCTCTTGCCAGCCCGTGGGATGCACAGGGGGCCAGGAGGCTGCAGCAGGACACCCCAGGGTGCTGGTGACCCCTGGGCTCAGCTCACAGGGGTTTGCAGCTGGAGCACGAGGAAATCACTCATGCAGGGGCTCTGCTGTGTGTTTTTGTCCTATCTCCAGAGCTGGAGTGCTCCCCTCTCTCCCTGCTTGGAGTTTCTGCACAGGACAAGGAATCTGGGCTTTATGAAGTTTGTTGTACCTTATAGAAGGGAACCCCAAAATTTCCAAAATTGCTTTGCCTTTAAAAAAAAACCCAAAATGTGCTGTTGCTGCTCCTGCCTGTGCTCAGAGCCCAGCTGTGGATGGCTCCTGGAGGGGTCCCAGCACAACCCCCAAGTGCTGGGCCTGACTGGAGAATGCCCCTGTGCTTCAGAGCAGCTGCTTGGCCCTGGCTGCAAGGTGGCTTTGGCTGGGGATCCTCCTTTCCCTGCTGCCAGGACAGTGTGTCCAAGCCTGAGGGCACACAGAGGTGCTCTTGGCTCACTCCTGCCTGTCCCTGGGCAGGAGGGCCCTCCTCCGTGCAGCTGGGTGGAAAGTGCTCAGGCACAAGGATCTCCTTAAAAACCTTAATATCTCTTTGATTATGGGGAGGCATTTCCCAGCCTTTGGGTGGGCCAGGTCACTGTGACTGACGAGTGAGAGCAAAGCAGATTAACAAACCTCACCCACAGCAAGCTCCCCTGTGTGCTGGTCCTTGGAGGAAGCAGGGAAGGGGTGCCCAGCACTCCCACTGGAGCTCCAGGCTCTGCATCCCAGCCCTGCCCCAGCCAAACGGGGGTTATCCAGCACAGCACCTTCTCCTCATGGCTGTTCTGTTTTTAACTCCTCCAGGAGGAAGAGGTGGACTCAGAAAACGAGAAGCTGGTGGTGAGAGAGCCAGAGGATGAGGATGGTGAGTGCCAAGCAGGCCAGAACCCTGCAGGGAGATTATGGACAGGCCTGGACCCCCGAGAGTTTGGGGATGGTCTCCTTCCTCCAGGAAATTCCTGCCCCTTCCCCAGATGCCCTTGGGCTGTTTGCCATGGGGTAGCTTTGTGATGCAGCTGCTCCAAAAGCTCCTTGCTCACATCCAGGACAATCTCCAGGGGCTTTAGTCAGAGCCACGTTTAACTGATTAGCCAATTAGTTGATTGGAAAATGATTAATTGACTAAATGGGGTGACAACTGCTGCACTCCTAAGAAAAGGAAGCAGATGGAATGTGTGTCTGAAGGGTTCTCTGCTCTCCTGAGCAGCCCTGGAGGTGCTGGGATGTCCCCAGGAATCCTGGCTTGGGGTGGCTGGGGACAGCTGGGGCAGCAGGAGGCCTCGGGGTGTTGTCCCTTCCCTGCCCCACTTTCTGCCTGGCTGTTTGAAGGTGCTGTGTGGCAATCCCCCAGCTCAGGAGGATTATGCCTAATGCCACAGAGAATCAAATTTTAATCCTGGTGCCATTCCTGCGCAGCAGGGGAAGCGCCTTTGAAGACTGGGATTCCCAAAATACACTCCTTCCACCCCATTAGGCTTCCTCACAGCACTGGGGATGTCACCATGGGGGGCTGTGGGAGGCCTGGTTTGAGGATTGATGGGTGCATCCTGCCAAATGGATGCTCAGTAACGCTGCTCTGCCAGTGTCTGCTTCTGCAGGCTCAGCTGTTTCAGGGCATCATCCAAACTTGGGATCAGGAGAAGGTGGTGGCCCCTGGCTGTGAGCCCTGGCTAGCACCGTGTCCTCCCTAAACACCTCCTGCAGGCAGCCCCTGGCTCCTCTCTTGAATTATCCACACTCTTTCTGAAGGGTTTTCTAATGGGGCTGGGCAAAGTGATGGCCCAGGCTGAGGAGGAGACAGAGATGCAGCTGGGAATATCATCAGTGCCTTGGGACAGCCCTGCTCCCTCTTTCACTGTGATACAGCTGGGAATATCAGCAGTGCCTTGGGACAGCCCTGCTCCTTCCTTCACTGTCTCCTGAGTGTCCTGCCCCCACTCAGCCCACGAGCAGAGATCCCCTTGAGGCATATGGGGATCCTGCAGGCATCTGTCACCAGCCTGGGATGCTGCCCTGTGACCAAAATCACCAGGGCAGCCTTCCCTCCACTTTGGGCAGGGATAATGTGGATCGTGCCAGAGCAAACATGTTCAGGGGAGAGGTGCTCTCTTGGGGCTGCTCTCACCCTGCCAGCTCAGGGTCACAGAACTGGCAGCATGAGGGCAGAGAGATGAAAGACAAATGTTTTCTTTAATATGAACTCATGGAGGCTCTCTGTAAGTAGGTCACCTCCTATTCCTGTACTGTTTTCCCTGTCTACATGAAAACCCAGCCTCCCCTTTTCTGTGTGTTTCCTGAAGTTTGTTTTCCATCTGCAAAGAAAGTTCCTGAGCTCAAAAAACAGCCAGAGGTTTCCAAAGCCACAGACTGTCTCCTTTTTTTAATCACATCATGTGGGCAGGGAGATGGAGACCTCCCTCCTCCCTTATTATTTTCTGGTGAGGTGGCAACTAGACTGCTCTTTTGGGGACAGTCTAAATCCCAAATCTCCCTTGAATTGGCAGAAAACCATGTGAGGGAAACAATCTTAATTGTCCTTGAAATCAATCGAGCTTTACAAAGGTAATGAACAGCTCCTGCTCTACACCAGCATAAGGAACAGGATGTTACACCCTCTTTAATATTTTTTTCTTTCTCCTAATATCTCCCAAAGTAGCAGCCAGCTGAATTTTCTTTCCATGGACTTTTATGGTCCCCTTGTTTGCAGCTGGCCAGGTTTGTTTGTTTGTTTGTTTGCCCATGGGGAGGGTTTCCCACTGAGGGAAGTGGAATATGGCCAAGCTGAATGTTTGGGGCTGCAGAGCAGAGCTTTGGGCTGCTTGTGTTCAGAGATTTGTGACGAAGCTGGATAAAGGGTTTGCATCCCCTGGGAGGAGCCCTGATGGCATTTAGGGATTAGAGGAACACTCCAGATCAGTAATTGAGCAATAACTCACCAGGACTTCCCAGAGAAGGCCCCCAAGATCAGGAACCTGGAGATGGATAGAAGTGAGGAAATGTGGGCATCTGTGAAATTCCCAAAATTCCCATCCCACTCCCATTGCTCCAGGCACAGTCACTCCAGTGAAGCTTTGCACTGCTTGTTTCTGAGACCTCTGGTTTCCCCTCCTACAAAATCAAGCTCTGACTTACCCTTTACATGAGGGTCATCCAATGTCTGGCAGCAGCTGAATGTGGGCACGAGCTGGGGGTTGGAGAAATCCCTAAATCAGAGTATTAAACACCAGGAGAAAAATCCTTAAGGGCAGCATTGATCAGAAAATAGAGGGAAGCTGATGCTGAACCCTGCCTATGAGGAAGGGAGGGGAGAGGCTGTGAGGGGTTTTCAATTTGGGCAGGTGGAGGAGGACAGACAATGGTGGATATAGCCACAATAGCAGTGCAGAGTGTGGGAAGGGGCTCCCTGTGCTCCTGGGGGCAGAGGATGCATCCATCCATGTTTTATGTACAATTTGGGGCTTTCCTCCCTGCCAGGGGAGTTCCACCCCTTTAGGGGTCCTGCTGCTGCTGCTTGGTGCCATCCTGGCTGCTGGTTTGTGGACAAATGTGCAATTTTTCAGGGCCATGCAGACAGTGAAGTAATACCTTCCTTTTTGTGCACCCCTTGGAAGCATCCCCAGGGCTCTGAGGGTCAGGGGAAGCAGCAGAAATTTCTGGGAATGTGAAAACCGTGGTGCTGGATGCTTGGAGGTGAAGCAGCCAAGCCCTGCAGTCCTTGGGAGATAAAGGCTCCCAGATAAGCACCCCGTGGATAACCCACAGCAGCAGCTCCTCCTGGGCCACCTTTTGGATTGACCTCCCCTCCTGTTGTTTTCTCCCATCTGTAGGAAGATAAAGCACGGGCGAGGTTTTTAAAAGCAAATAGTGCTCGAACAAAATCCGATTGGAAAAGGATCAGCTTTGGCTCAGAGTCTGAGCTTTGGTGCTCTAATTAGCACGGGGCTGAGGCTGGCAAGCTGGGTGGGAGAGCACCCAGGAGAAGGAGACCTTGGTTTCCTCTTCAGGGATGGTGGCAGAGGGACTTGGATCTGGCTGTGTTGGTGTTCCTGAGGCTGCCCTGGCTCAGTGATGATTGCAGCCCTGGGATTTGCCTTGTGACATCTGCTTTTCACAAGCTTTGTCAAGGGCTGCAGGAGAGCTGCAGGCCTGCATGGCCTGGGACAGCTCTGCTTGTGGCACCATCCCTGAGCCCCAAGCCTGGGAAAGGGCCCCTGGATGAGGAGAAGGAGGGAGGGAGAAGGAATGCAAGTCTGGAGAGGAGAAGCAGAAAATGCTGCGAGTTAATCAGGGCAGGATTAGCATGTCTTGATAAGCCAAGATGGGCCTGCAAGGCTTTGAATCCAGGGAGAACAATGGCATATGGTTCCTGTGCTCTAGGATTTACTTGGATCTGCTTCCAGCTGCTCACTCACAGCAGTCCTCGCTGGTTCCAGTTCTGGCTGGGGCCAGGCTCCTGCACTCTGAACCAAAGCACCTCGGCTCTCTGGGATCCTCGCTGCCTCCCTGACAGTGCCCAAGCTTTCTGGAGAATGGAGCTGGCTCAGGAAATGTGCTGGGGTGGCCAGAGAATTTGGGGTGCAGGAGCAGGGGTCAGAGAGCCCCCCAAGGGAGCAACCCCACTGCTGTCAGCTGTGGCTCTTGGCAGCTCACAGATCTCTTGCTCTTTTTTTGTCTCCCCTCTCCAGCTGCAGATGAGACGTTTTCTTTTAAATACAGTCCTGGAAAGCTAAGGGGAAATCAGTACAAGTCAATGATGTCCAAAGAAGAGCTAGAGGAAGAACAAAGGTAAGTTGAGCTTCCTTTATCTTGTTGCCCAAGCCCACCTGGCTGACGTGCCCTTGGAGCAAGCTGGGTGTGCTCAGACCTCTCTCCCCCCACACTGCCCTCAGTGTCTCGTTGCTCTGGAGTTCCAGACCTCTCCCACCCAGGAAGATATAACAAAAAAAGTCACACTGATTTAGGAGATGGAGGCACTGTGGCCCTAAATACCTTTGGAGCTCCTCTGGATGATTAGACCAAATTTTCCAGCTGGTGCAGCTGGTGTGTTTGCCCTGATGCCATTGGCTCTGTGCTGATGTGTGTCTGCTGAGGATCTGGTCTTTGGTTACTTCCTCTCCTTGGCCCTGTGGATGGCATCCCAGCCAAGGACATGGGCACAGCTCAGAAACACTGGGGCAAAGAGAGGCAGGGTGAGGTTCTAGAGCTCCCTGGGATGGGGCTGACACTGCAAGTGTCCATCCCCAGAGCTGTCTCCTCAGCTGGACGTGGTGGGGATTTACCAAGTAGTGGGCTTGGTAAAGATGGAGAATTGTCCATCTTGCACTTTTTGCTGAATTATCTCCCTGAGCCCTGCATGGAGAAAGGTCAAACCTGTCCTGTCACTTAAAAGAAGCTTTCTGGCTTGAGATTCCCCAGGAATAACCCACAGCTGAGGGCTCTGTGGCACGCTGCTCCCTTACAGGTGTCTGCAGATGACACCCCTTCTCTGGGGCTGAGCTCCAAGGACCTGATTTTCCAGCGGTGGCTCAACCAATCTGGGAGTTGATGTTGTCTCCACTGCTGTCCCAAGGGCTGTGGGACCCAATTCTCTATCCAGAGGTTTGCAGAGTGATTTAGGGACATTTGTCACCCCTTACCTGTCAAATCATGGTCTAAGTACCACCACAGCTGGGCTGGTGTAAAGACCCAAGCAGAAACTTGAGCACAGCAAGGAAGGCAGGGATGGAGGGATCACACCTCACCCCTGGCTCAGGCATCTCCTGCTGGGAAACTTTGCCTTGAGGCTCTTGGGCAGCATCTTTGTGATGCCACCAGCTGGGCTGGCTGAGGTTCATCTGTGTGAGGTGAGCAGGGCACTCTGGTAGGCAGAGTAAATCCAGAGACCTGCCCTGCTCTGGGGTCAGCAACAGAAATGAGCTCTGGTTTCCTCTAGCACGGGGTTGCTTCTGCATTGGTGGCATCAGGAAAAAATGTTTGCTTTCTTCTTTTCCATGTATCTTTGTTGTGCCTGAAGCCCCCACCCTGTAAACTGCTGAGCAGGGCTGAGAGTGTCACTGCATTTTTCACTTGGTGGTGGGGAACTGAGTGAATGTCAGGGACACCCATGGGGCTAGATGGGATTTGCTTTTCAGGATCCTGCTAGATACCAATGCAAAAATCTACCTGCAGCTGGCAAATTCAAACCCTTTGCACCAGCAGCTCCATCCAAATCACTGCTCAGGTTTTCAGGGCCAGGAGTCCTGCAGGGCCTTGAGCTGGTTCCTGTGTGGCAAAAAGTGCCCTTGTTGTCACCTGGGGATGCTGAGGGGACAATGCCTAAGGACAGTGGGATGGGGGCTTTGTGCTCAGGACTGTAGAACAGGCTCCAGGGAGTGCTGGACCTGTCCTGGGCACACGGCACCACTCAGGCACCGCTGCTCTTGGGTGTGTGGAGCAGCCCCAGGGCAGGACAGTGCACCCAGAACTGATGGACACTGCCTGGGCTTCGTGTCCCTCAAAGCTCTCAGCTCTTCCCCCCTGAGGGCCACTGGCAGACGTGTTTTTCCTACTGCTCCTTTATTTTCTTCTCTTCCGTATTTGTGTTGTTCATCTCTTTAAGGCAGCTTTGTGAATTTTTATTTTTTTTTTTGTCTCGCTTTGTTGCTGGCTTACTTTTCCCCCCCTCAAATCTTCACTGCGGCATCAGCAGCTTTTCATTGCAGGCCTCGCAGGTGGTGCAAGGGGGCAGGGCTGCTGCCAGGTAAGCTGGGCGAGCTGAGCACAGCGCCTCAGCCTTGTCCTGCATCCTTCTCCTTGCCCTTCCACCCCTCTCCCCCTCTCCATGCGCCCCCAGACCGTGCTGCTGACCTGCTGTGACCCAGGTTTGCCACCTTTATGTTGCAGGATTGAGCTGACCTCTGATCTCACATCTCTGTAGCAAGTACCTTAGGTCCTCGGCCACAAACATTCTTGCAAATCTTTTTGGTAAGGACACGCTGCTGCTTAGAGGTAGTGGTACCACTGATAACACCTGCTCGTGTCTTGGGTTATTTTGTTTTTGGGTTATTTTCCAGGGGAGGGGTTGTGTTTGGAGCTGCAGTTGGTTGCCTGTCTCACCTCCCTCCCCACCTCCCTCCCCTTCCCTCCTCATAACAGATTAATGAATCCACTCCCCTCTGCCTCCATCTCACTCTCCATGAGCACTCCAGGGCAAATGGGGGCTCCCATGCTCACCTCTTCCATCTTGGATGCCTGAAGCTGGACATCCCACAGCTACTTCTTGGCACTGATTTGGGAAATTTGGGCTGCTGCAGAGTGGGGGGTTAGTCCTGAGGTGTGTTATCAAAACTGAGACAGGTTTAGTGTTTGCTTTCAGCCCTGTCACCCCTCCAGCTCTCCCATGGACCAACAGGTTCCCATGTGAAGCAGCTGGGAAGCAACACCCCAAAATTGCAAGTGGGTCCTCAGAGGCTGCCTGTTGTGTAGTTCACAAGTCTGAATTTTGGGACTCCTTGATTTTGGAGATGCTGTTGAAAACAATCCTTGCTTGTTCCAGGAGGAGTTGTAGGACTTCAGGCAGGGGAGTACAGGCATGCAATAGATTTGGTTATTTAAGCAAAAAACTTCTTCTGTTCCAACCTGCATCCCTGCAGAAGCTGTGGTTGGCCTGCCTACAACTCACTTGAGTCTTGTGGCTTCCAACTGGTGCTAAATCTGGACTAAAAGGGGAAGGAATGTGACCTTCACTGAGTGATGCAATTTCCTGCTTCTGGTGACTTCAGCCTTAAAAATTAGAGTGCTCACTGAGGGAGAAGGGCAGTAAATCCTGTAGGCAAATACATCTGCTGGGGTGGTGGCTGTGCTTGATCACACCTGGTGGGTCACCAGTCCTTCTGGAACAGAAGCACGTAGCCTTTGCCCCCCTGGGGGACAAAAACAGTCTAGGCAGGAAGGGGAAGAGTGCAGGGGAAGGATGCAGCCCTTGGTCCAGCCAGCACAGCTTATTCCCAAATCCTTGTCTCCTGCACCTGAGGCTTTTGGCCATCTGTTGCCAGCTGTAGCTGCCATGGTGCAAAGCTGGGGCTCAGGAAATGTGAGTTGTGGTGGTGCAGCTGCCCCTGCTCAGACAGGGCTCAGGGCTGTGGGTGTGAGACAGCCAGGCTGCCTGAGAGGTGTTGCTGTCCTGGCTCTGGGCAGCTCCTGTGGAGGAGGGAGGAAAAGCTCCCCTGTGAGCCTGCACTCATGGATGGCTTGGAGTGCTCTCTGCCAGTGGTCTCCAAACCTTCCTTAAGCTACAAAGAGGTTAGTGGGGATTTTTTTCTGTTAGAAATGAGTATGGTTGGGACTCTGCTGAGTGTTGACAGCTGCAGCAAGGCTCCACTCCTAATAAAAGAGAAAACAATAGGAGAAATGGCCCCCTTGGGTCTCTGCTTTCAGTTCTCTCTTTCCATGAGGCAAAGCAGGACCCAGCCAAGCCTTGGCTGGCCTCAGTGCTGTCAAGGGGTTGAGCTGTCTGTGCTCTCTCCTTGTCACTCTTGGCTTGGTGTGCTGGTGGGAGAAAGGAGAGCACATCCCATCTGACAGGCTCTAGAAAGGTCACTCTCTGTCCTCTGTCTGGGACTGAGGAAGAGGTGGGAGTGAAGAGCCAGAAGCTGCCCCATGGCAGACCCATGGACCAGGGTCTGATGAATGGCACCAAACTGCTGCTGGCAGGGGCACTCCTGGGTGGAGCAGGAGATCCCCCAGACCACTGTCAGCCTCTGGATGGGTGCAGGGATGGATAGGGAGAGCTGCCCAGTTTCCCTGGCTAATGGGCTCAGTTCCCACAGCCAGGTGACCCATTCAAGGAGCAAACTCTCCTGCTGCCTCTCACTCCTCTCCTCTCACCTCCTGGCCAGCCATGGATGGGTAGAGGTGACACTGTTTGAATACAGACTGCATTTAAGCCTAGGGCTCGACTGCAAATTGGAATTCATGCAAGGGGAATTGGGTGGCTGTAAATATCAAGCTCAGCCTTTTCCTTTGTGGTAATTTGGCATTGGAAACCTGCCTCCTCCCAGCTGGCTTCACAGTGCCTCTTGGTTATGGGGCACTGAAAAAAACTGGGCTTGGACCCTGGAATTTCAGCAAGGCAGGGTAGACCCTGGTTCTAAGGAATGTCAGAGAGGAGAGACCTTTCCCTGCCCTACAAGGCATCTGGAATGAAAGTGGGATGCAGCCGTGGCTCGAGGGACAACTGTGCTGAAGTTTGAATTTCAAATGAGACAATGCTGGTGATGACAACTCTGGAGCACACAGGAAGCAGCTGTAGAGGTTTAATGACTGTGTTGACAGACCTTGACCTATTTCAAACATCTCCACTAGTAGCCCTCCAAAAATAGGTGGGTGGACAGGCCTAGGGGAGGTTGCATTTTGGAAGAGCTGTCCATTGGCATCTGTCCCTGTCCACCCCCTGCATTGCCATCACATAACCCTGGTTTGCCTGCTGCCTCTCCTCTCTGTACAGCATGGGGACTGGGCTTCTTTCTCCTCCCTCTCCTTTGCTAACCTTCCCCACACCCAGTGGCTTTGCTGTCCTGTCCTGTCCTGTCCTGTCCTGTCCTGCCCTGTCCTGTCCTGTCCAGCATGATGCTTCTTTTGGAAGAGGGAAGCTGGTAAGTTTGGGCTTTTTGTGGGGGTGTTTATTATTTGCTTCTCATCTTCTGCAGCACTATAGTCATGCTGGGCTGAGGGAGGAGGAGTAGCAGCAAGGGGTGCAGAGCCCAGGGCTGTGGCACTCTGCAGAGCAGGGTGGACATTGCTCCAATGCAGGGATGGCACCAGCCATGGGCAGGGTTGTTTTTAGCTGCCAAACACCCAGGGCATGAGGTGTGTTTGCTTCCCACCTGCCTCTTGCAGTAAAGGGCACTGTGTGTTTGGGGATCCCTGCTGAGCTCTCCCTGTAGATGCCCAGCTCCACTTGGAGGAGGAGGAATTCTGGTGGTGGCCTGGTGCTGTTCCCTGCCTCCATACCCCCAGGGAAAACATCCTCTGACCTAGGAGATGTCAGTGGACTGGAGCCCTGGCCCTATTTATAGTCATGATTGAGTCATGAATCCCCAAAATCTTTAAAAACAGAGTAACTCAGGATGCCTCCCTCAGACAGCCAGGGAAGGGGAGGCCAGGAAGCCCCTTCCCATCTCCTCCTCTCCCATCCCAGAGAGGAAATCCTTGCAAACTCCCCTGTAGCCTTTACAGAGTCTCTGACTCTGCCTTGGCATGAGATTTTAGTTCAGACAGCAACTCTGCTTGAGCTCCTGGGATTTTTTTTTTTTGGCTCAAGTCCTGAATTGTCCTGGCTTGTGGCTGCTTCTCCGTGTCTCCCTCACCCAGCGCTCCTGACTTGTCTTCATCTGCTTCTGCTTAACCTTGTGCAGCATGGGCAGCTGGCTGTTCTCAGCCTGCTAACTCCCTGGGAGCCCTGCTCTGCCTGTCCTGGCCCCCCCTGCAGCTGGGAGGGACCCAGGGATGCAGGGAATTGGGGCATCTCGCCAGGCTGGCAGCAAACTGGTGCTCAGTGGGCTGGACAACAAATACTGAGTGATGGAGGAAAGCACAGCCCAGCCTGTCTGTGGCTTTTCCCACTGCTGTGGTGTTGGCTGGGGTGGTCAGGAATGTTGCAAGGAAATGGGCACAGAACTGATGGATGAGGTAGTCAGGAGCCCAAGCCACCTTCCTGACTGTGCTCTGGCCTTTTCAGCTGCTGCTGCTCTGGCTGGGAAATGTGGGAAGCTTGTGCCTCAAAACAGTGGTGGGCAAGGTCTGCTGGGGGTGATACAGCCCCTGATCCCACTGACTCCTCACCAGTCCCTGTCCTAAAGCCAATGAGACTTGTGCTCCCTGGTAACACTGGTGCTCCCTGGCAGCCTCGAGGCACAGGAGGTATTTCCCAAAGCCCAGTGCATCTTTCAACTTCTCTGTCCCAGTGAAGGAATTTCAGATTTGTGCTGATAAAACTCCTTTTGGTACCTCTCACTCAATCCCTTTTCTCTTTTCTAAGCCCTGTGTCCCTCTTCTGCATTAAAGTCCTCTCTGTGTTTTGCTGATTGGCTGAAGCAACTGGTTCAAAATTTTTGGGACCACCAGGAAAGTTTAGATTTAGCCATTCCTCATATTCTTCCTGCAATACCTCAAGGCTGGGTTACAGTCACCACCAGAAATGAGATGGTAGCTGCCCCCATGGTAAACAAAGAGGGACAGTGGGGATGGGATGGAATTTCCTTGGGAGATCTCAACCACCCATTGGCAGGTCTGCCCAGCACTAAGGGCTTTTATCCCCTGCTCTTCATCCTCAAGGGTCAATCCTTGTTTGGAGTGAGAAGAGTCTGGAGCCAGGTTGCTGTTCACCTTCCCTGCCAGGATTTCAGAGCAGAGGACTGGTGGTCCTAGCAAGGTTCTGAGCCAGGGAAAGGAGCTGTGAATGCTCTGTGCTTCTGAAAAATCATCTTTTCTGAAACTATTCCTGAAAAGGGCACAAGCAGTTACTAGACATTGTTACAGTAGGATGCTCTGGGCTCTCCTTAGAGTGAGTCAGGACTCCTTTGGAAAGCTGAATTCTATGAGTGGGCTGCAGATTTCCTGACTTGCTGTGGATTTTTGCACACATGAGAGATAGATGCACATGGGAATGCCACTAGCAACCCCTGATTTTCAGAGCTGAGTTTCTGTCTTCTCTCAAAAGCAAGAAGCTTTGTGTCAGTGCTGTGGGTGAGGTGGAGTAAAGGGAATGTTCCTGAGGCCACCAGAAGAACATGCAGTTTCCATGCTTCTTTGAGACCTTCAGTCCCTGAGCTGCTCTCATATTCCAGGACCTGCTTTTGTCTGGGCTCCTTGTTCTCCAGCTTTTCCTTGCACAGAACCATGTCCTGACAAATCACACAATACATTGGCTTGGGCAAGAACAGAGACACCTGGATTATCTTTATCTGAAGAAAGGATACAGCTTCTGGCAAAAGATGACCCTAACTTGGTTTGATTGATGAGCTGCTGGGGGCAAGCATGCTGATCCAAGGGGAATGGAAAGGAGGGAAGAGCCAAAGATAAGCAGTGGCTCAAATCCCTGAGCCACCATCCCAAGCTAATTAAGACTTTCAGGTTCCATGGCTGAAATGCCAGAGCTTCTCAGCCTGGGGGGTTATATGGCCCCAATGTCCCAGAGAGGGACTGCCTCATGCTCTTTAGTCCAATTCCCCTCACAGCTTGCTCCAGGACCAGAAAGGGGAATCCCTGTTGTGCAGATGGGAATTCCTGGCTCTGATGTACATCCTCCATTAGGGTCATGCTGGTTTTGAGATCTTCTCACCCCAGCTTCCAGCCTGGCCCTGTGGAGATGAGCGGGGGACTCATCCACCCTCTCTGATGTCCCTTATCCCTCCCTGCTCCAACTGTGGCTCGCTGGAGGGGACCTCCTCTCCCGGGCCCCCGTGGCAACGAGCTTATGCCCTCACACGTGAAATCTGATTATGCTTGCGTGGCTTGAGCGGGATGATCCGCTCGTCAGCGCCGCGGATCCCGCGGAGCGATTATCCACTCCGGAAAATTTCCTTTCTTTGTCCTAACGGGGCAGCCACTGAGCCTCGGCAACGTCGCTCCAGTAACCCCAGTGCCACGTGATGCTTCCCCTGGCATCTCCCATCCGGGATCCGGGTCACCTCAGGAGGCTGCTGCAGAAGGCAAGGTTTCGCAGAAGAGTGAGGAAGAAATGAGGTTATTCCTCACCCTCACGCCGTGGCTGGCAGGAGTAGGGCTCGTGTGTTATGGACCATGAATCCCATTGAATCCAGGAGGAGTGAGGCTGGGGTGTTTCTGACTGTGTTTGTAGGGTAGGTGGTGTGAGTTGTAGCTGTCCAGCCTTCTGTCGAGGGGTTCCTGATGTGGATGGTTCACCCATGAGAGATGCTGGGGCAGTAAGGGCAGAGTGTCTGGAAGATTCCAGCTGAGAACAAGAGAACACATTTTTTAGACCCTGGATTTGCTAACAAGATGTGGAGGGCTTGCCTGGATGTCCCCACACATTAAACACACCTCACCCTCCTTCCCTGGGACACTGGGAGAGCTTCCCATCAAAAGGAAGTGACCTGCAGGGAGTCTGGGGATTTTATCTCCTTCCTTTGAACAGACTCATCTGTAGAAAAATTGAGAAAGGTCGAGCAGTTCAGGCACACAACCCTGTGAAATCAGCCCTTGTTCCTGGCTCATCTGGCTACAGGTGGGAAGAGGAATCTGGGCTGCTCAAGGGTGCCAGGAGGCCCTGCACAGGACAGTGAGGCAGTAACCCCTGGAGTTAATTAGTTTGGCTTCTCCAGTTCTTATTAATGGCTCAGAAGGGCTGTAACTTAGCTTGGTGCCAGACAAGAGGATTTGCACTTCCGATTTAGTTTCGACTATCCTGCTGCAGTTGATGAAGCAAAGTCCTTCTTAGAGGCATGAGATTTGCAAGCAGCAGCTTGTCCTGCCCTGAGAGGGAAGCTGCCTTGCCTTCCCCCCAGCACACACACCGAGGGCTCTCCCTGCTCGTTTATGTGAATAATAATGAACCAACCTGAGGGGTGAAATGACTGAAATGATTTCTCTCCCTGTTTCTCTTTGCAGACCTGAAGACTATATGAAGTTGTCCCTAGCCTCCTCCTAAAGGCATCCCTTGGCATCATTAAAGGCTTGAGAGAAATACCAAAACCAACCAAACACACCCATAAGAGAAATCCATAAACCCTCAAAAACTTGGGATTCCCTCTTGATCTGAAGTTGAGTTCTTCAAAAACTCCTGTCAAGTTTGAGGATATCCTGTTGTGTTGGCTCCACAAGCTGGGGCTGGGCCCAAGCAGTGACTTGAGTTGTGTTTGGGGGACTGGGAAGAACCTTCCTCCCTCTCCCCCAGACAAAACCCAAAGTGAACACTAAATATGCAACGAGTCTGTTAGTCGTGTTTGCTACATATATTAGGCTATGAAATCCATGTTCCTTTCCTGGGGTGGGCAAACCATAGCTCTGCTCTCAGACCAGCTGGGACCTTGTACCAGAATCTCGAGTTGTTTTGTCCTGGGGCCAAACTCCTCTTTCTTGCTGGGGGGTGGTAACTGCCTGTGATTTCCAGTGTTGTACAAAGCTGCTTTACTCTGTGGGGTGAAGGGACAAAGTGGGGTCCACGTGAGGGCTGGCAGACCATGGCTGGGCTGACTCAAATCTTGCTTCTGTAGTCATTTTAGCAGAGAGCTGATTCTGTAGGTAGACAGGAGACTCAAGAAGTGATGGAGGTTGATAGTTTGGCTGTTCCACTTGCGGTGGAGAGATCACGCTTTGGCTGCTGTTTTTCTCTACACCAGTTCCCAAGAGGAGAGACCCAAGGAGGCAGTTCCGGCATCAGAGGTTACTCTGGCTCAGGAGGAGATCCTGGGGGTCCTGGGAGAGGCACAGTCCCCATTCCTCTGCCTGCTCGCTGTTCCAGTGCCCTCTTCCCTTGCTGGTCCGTGGGAGCCAGAGCTCAGCATTGCCCCTCAGCTCTGTCACACAGAGCAGATGAATTTGGCTGGGCACATACCCGGTTTTAAATCAAACACAGCTGGTTTTTGAGAGAGAGAAGAGGGTCCAAGTCCTTTGGTGATGTAGAAACACCAGGCTGGGTGAGGATGTGTCCTCCAAAGCTTCTGTCACTGCCTCTTGGCTAATGCTGCAAACATATCAGGAAGCCAACAGGCTGCTTTTTCTTTTTCCCTTTTAATTTCTATGCAGACAATACTTGAAACCTTGTACACAGTTGTCCTTTCCAGCGCCTGGGGTTGGCAAACTCTTCATAAACGGGCTCGTTTAAAGAACAGCAGGAGGCTTCAGCTTTAGAAGAGGCTGGGCTGCCCCTTCCCAGCCGACAACTGCAAGCATGTTCAGTGGTTTGCATATGAATTTAGGCACATCTGGACCCTCTGCTTCAACATCCCGCTGGTACAGCCGCTGTCTCCCCTCGGTGCTGGCTGGCTGACTGTGTCCCAAGCACCCAACTATGCAAAGAATGCCTTATATCCGTTGTGTTTGAGTTACATGGCAATATGTACATCCAGCAAAGTCAGTAGTTAAATCCAGATTTTTGCTAGTGGCAGCAAGTCAAACTCTTTCTTCAGCTCAAATGGCTGTCTGGGTATTTTTTACTTTTGTTTGTTTTCGTTTGTTTTGTATCTGATGGTGGCTCTTATACAAAGGACTGTAATTCTAGTGGCTTGAATCTGTAAAAATTGCCTTTGTTTGGTCCAATAAACCTTTGAATAGTTTATTTGGTTTGTGCTTGTTCTGCCTACCTCCAGCAGCTTGTAACTTCTTCCTCAAGAGATTTGTGTTGAAAATCCAGGTTTTAGGTTAGAGGTACATTCTGCCCTCCTATGACTTTTATCCCATAAATGATTACATTCCCACAAATGATCAGAGGGAAAATCAGGGATATTGCCCTTTTTCTGCTGAAGCAAGGCAGTGTTGCAGCAGGATCCTGGTCTGTTTGGCTGCAGAGCAATTAACAACATTCCTAATGCAGAGCTCTGCCCAGGATTTCAGCTGCTGTGGACACGGTTGCTTAGCAGTTCCTAAACCCCAGATCTCTAACACACCTATGGCTCACTGCCCCAAACCTCCAGCTAAATGTAAAAGTCTTGGACTGAAATGTCTAAAAAGAGCCTAAGGGAGCAAAGTATGCGAATGTAATTGCCTATGAACAAGAATTAGGCTGCTTCAAAAATCCTTAATTAATTTATTTTGTTAGCAATAAGTAAAATCCTGTTTGACCCCCTGAATAAGCCAAGTAGTTTTGAGGATAGCATTTATGAGAAGAGAGAATGATTTTGTGAATGGGATATGTTTGATCTGAAGTCATCAAAAAAAATACCCAAAACCAAACCAAGCTGGAGCACTACAAGGTTGTTTTGCAAGGTCGCCTTTGATAGGAGGAGCTCCTTTTCAAAGATGATTTCATGTTTGTGGTGCCTTACTCTTCCTTCCCAGGCTCTTTTCTCTCTTTATCTTTGTTTTGCTGTCCCTTTGTAGTAGATTATGTGGTGCAGAGAAGTACACTGCTGTTACAGCAGTAACAGCTCTTTTTTCTTTTTTCCAAATGCACAGTCATGATGTATAAAATTGAGGGAAGAGCCAAAATGCATTGATGTTGTGGTTCAAAAAAAAGAGAGTGAATATTGTCTGTGATCCTGATTTTGGAGACAAGGAAATGGGCGTTTGGAGAGGTTTCAGCAGTGCTGATGTCTGTGAAGTAAGGAGTGAGGGATGCAGACCTGGGTGAGCACTCCCAGCTGGGATGCACTGCAGACACAAGAGCCCAAGCTGTGTATTGAATTTCTCCACACCAGACTAGCAACGTGCCCTCTGGTGCCCAGTGGTGATCTAAAATAAAATATTGATCACTCATGACCCTGCTTCCCTTCCTCTTGTCTGGAAAGGGCAGCTGGATGCTCTTCTGGTGACCACAAAACATTACAGAAGAGACAGACAAATCCAGGCTTCCATAAGGGAAAGATCCCACATCATTATCAGGATATGTTTGGCCGTAGGACCATTGCATTTTCATTGCAATAGAAAAGAACTGGCAAACGAGCTTGCTTTAGCCAGAATCTGCTTTTTTCCTGCCCTGTTTGCTTCAGCAGTGCTGAGAGGACAGGCTGCTGTTCCTTCTTCTTTTGGGGCTCAGCCCAGGAGAGGGGAAAATGCAGAACAGGAGCTCAGGAGCAGGGGAAGAAGGTTCCTCTGCTCATTCCTGACTGTCTTCCTCTGATCTTGTTCGTGGTGTGGTGGTTGCTGCTGCCTTGATGCTGTCCTTTCTTTCAAGCAAAGACTGTGCCCTGGTTTTGCCTGTCAATATTTATTACTGCCCCTCCTGTTACTGGGACAGCTGATAGCTCGTCCACACAGGCCTTGCAGGAACACAACCCAGGTTATCCAGCGGCGTGCATTTAAATGGATTAATTAAATGGTTTCAAGTCCTGTGTGGGAAGTTGGTTGTAGCAGGAAAGAGGAGTCTTGACAGGGTGACCACGTGGGAGTAGAAGCCAGATTCTGTGTTTTTAGCCCACGGGAGGTCTAAGGGTGCTGAACAAGCAGGAGGAGCTGGGATTGTGGCAGGTCTGTGCTCTGAGCTGCCACTGAGTTCTGGCCTCGCACTCATGAAGGGACAAAATGAGCCTTGAAGTAACAGGAACTGCATCTGCCTTGTTACAGCCATAAAGCACCACATCCCCATGAGTTCCTTCCATCCCCCACAGGAGAGTCAGGAATGAGATGTGCTAGGCAATAGAGCAGCCTGATCCCAATCAGGTAGGAGTGTGGCATGAGAACATTCCATCCCTCAGCCAGCCCTGCCTGGAGCCACGAGCACGTTCATCTTGCCCCAAAAGGGAATTCTGTAGAGTCACATCAGTTCATGAGCTACCTGAACACAAATGGCACTGCTGTGCTGCCCACCCTCCTGTTTGCCTCAGTGATGAGCAGTGTAAGTCCTCCTATAAATAAAGCCCTGCCACAGATACCAATCTTCATGAGATGTACAATGCTTAACTGGTTCGGGGTAGGGAAAATTCAAGATATCTTCTGTTAGGGGGAGAAGGGTGTTAATCATCTATTATGGGACTGCCTGGGGACTAAAAATCTGAGCTAGGTGGTCCACTGGTCAGCCTCTGCCTACACAGGGACCAGCTCACTCCTGTCGGCTACCTGGGTCTATCTCACCATTGGACATTAGCAGACAAACTGGAATCAAAGCAAATTCCTACCAGTGATCTTATCTTCCAGTGGCTAAATAAAGTCATGTCCACACTGGGAGGCAGCCTGCTCTGTAGTTTTAAGTTAGGATATGCATTTAAAATTTAACAGCTATTCCTGAATTACTCCGTATCTGTGTCCTCTCATTACAGAAGGAAAACACTGGGCACAGGTTTGTTATGGAGTCTGCTAAACTGGGACATGTTGGTCTTTTAACATTCCACATGTCGAGTTATCTTGAAAGTTTGAGCACAGATAAGCCCTAAGGAACCCCAAAGGCAGTGTTAAAGCAGGCTGGTTTATCTCCACGTCTCGGGAGCTGCAGAGAGACGTGCAGGATGATGGGATGGATGGGAAGGGGGAGGAAGGAGAACCAGAGGCTATCTCTGCCTTATCTCCCACGGACAGATTTCCTGCAGCCAGTAAGGTTTGTACAGCGACCTGCCTGTGTTTCATTTGACAGGGGTGCCCTTGCTCCTTGCTATTCCTACTTCTCCTTTTCTTCTCGACAGGGTTCAGAGAGAGCAGCTGGCTGCCATCTTCAGACTGATGAAGGAAAAAAGTGACACGTTTGGAGAGATGTCTGAAGGGGACATGAAGGAGCAGCTCAGACTGTACGATATATAACCCTGTGCCCAAAAGCCATCTCAGCACTTGTTCAGCAGGACACTGGAGACTGTAGTGCTTGAAAAGTGTCTCAGTAGTTATTTTGCAGTTCCAGTTTGTTTTCCAAACACATATAGGCCTGTGATATGTATTTCAAAAGACTTGCAATTCCTCAGCCTTTTAATAGTTTTTCTTTGCAGAGCTATCATCTCGTACAGCAATTTTTTACCTCTTTCTAGCTGGGTTATGTCTCAGTCCTACAAAGCAGTTAAACTCACAACTTTTTTCCTGGCCATGCTTTATGCAAATGAACTTTGAAGCCCAGTCTTTCTCAGTTTGACATCTGAAGAAAGCCAAAGATGATAGGTGTAAAATGGATGAAAATAATAGAATCACTCAGGTCGAAGGGTCCTGTAGTCCAACCTCCTGCTAAAAGCAGCATCAGTTGTGAGACCAAGGAGGGTTACTCAGGGCTTTATCCTGTTGGGTCTTGAAAAGCTCCAAAGATGGAGATTGCACCCTACAGTTAGAAAACAACCAGCCAAAAATAAGGCACCAGTGCTCTCTGATCAGGGCGTGATGCCCCTCATCTCCCTGGAAGGAACACTTCATCCTCCTCCACGCTGGTTTTTTGAAACCAATCCAAGCTGATTCCAGCTGACCTCATTGAGATCATCCTGGTGCCTGAGGAAGCAGCAGCAAACTCCAGCCTGGACACACAAACATCTCCTCTGCTCCCAACACTGCTGAAAGGACCACAGAAAGGCTGCTGGGTTTATCACAAGGATGGTTGTGTCCACCTCAGATCCTGCTCTTCTCATACAAAATTATGTGGGAAGCTACATACTTAGGAAATCTCTGTGATTTTATCAAGTATTTGGAACAGTCTTGATCAGCCCTTGGTGGTTTGAATAGAGTAAATCAATGAGCATTCCTAATTATAACTAAATGTCTTCTGGTGTGCTTATCTCTCTTATGAAATCCTGTTAAATACTTTCTTATCAGGAAAGATTTTCTTGGTTATTGTAACTGCTCACAAAGGGAGGCAACATTTTCTGACCCAGTTTTAGGGAATGATCGCTTAAAAAATTAGTTTTGCTTTATTTTGTGTAATCCTCTTCAGTCCGAGAAACCTAATATCCCGTTATCTGATTGCTGTCTCCCAGTACAGTGTGTTCTATAACATCAGACACGTAGACTTTTAAGAATAATTTTATCTTCTAATTGTTTTCACTTAGGTCAAGGCATATTTATAATTAGATCAAGTCAGTTTTACTACCAGTCATGACTTAATTTAAATTTAATGGCTGAAAATGACCTGTTCTTATTCAACATGAATGAATTAAGGGGGGAAAGTAGACCCATGATGTGAAATATCACACTAGCTTCCTTTGTCAAGCTGTGCAGAGGGAGAAAGGTAGAAAATTTGTATATGGGGCTTGTCCCTAGCTGAAAACTGAAATCAAGATCTTTCCCAAAACTCTTCATGAAAGCAAGCAAAGCAGAGATAAGGAGTAGTTGATTTTTAGTCTTTGTCTTACAGACTTTACAGTTTATTTCCAAAATATTTTTATATTTATATTTCTTATGTTATGGTTGGGTCTTCTCTGAATAGGAACTTTTCTGGGGCAGAAAAAAAGTTCCCCAGACCCTTCATCTTCAGAGTATGCCAGCAATGATAACACTGCACAAGGGACATCAGCTGGAATGAAACCTGTCCTGTCCACACTGGCTCCAAGCATTGTCACCAAAATGTTCAGATGCTGCTGATAATAGGACAGTGGTGAAAAACCTGTTCTTTACTAGGCTCAAGTTTAAGAAAGAAATGAAGATAAATAAAAAAGCCTCTGCCCAAGATATGAAACGTAGGGGTGTCAGGGTGTAAAACCCTCAGGTTTTGAGTGGCGCATTCCTCCATGTGCATTGGCAAGGCTGTGGTGAAGAGCATCCTGCTGGACACATCCCTGTGGGTCCATGGAGGTGTGGGGAGGGATCTGCAGCCATGGAGTTTGTCCCAGTTTGGCTGGGCAGCTTCTGAGGCACTTCTCCCGCTGGGCTCATCAATATTTATACAGGAAATTTCTCCAGTTGCTACGGCGGGATTTCCCTTTATACAGGAAATTTCACCGGCTGCTGCTGGAGCATCTCTCCTTCTGGGTATTATCCTCTAAATTATTGCAGAGTCACCGAATCCATCACAGATTCATTTGTGTTGAAGTGACCTTTAGAGGTCATCTAGTCCCACTCCCACCCCAAAAAGGGATGGTGGCATTCGGGGATCCTTGTCAGGGGCAAAGGCACCGGGGGTCCCCAGGAGAGGATGGCAGTGATGGGGGGGTCCCCATGACAGGATAATGACAATGAGAGGTCCCTCATGAAGGGACAGTGACACTGGCAGTCCCCATGACAGGATAATGGCAATGAGAGGTCCTTCATGAGGGGACAGTGACACTGGCAGTCCCCATGACCGGATAATGGCAATGAGAGATCCCTCATGAGGGGA
>VZTB01003734.1:269726-339840 GCA_013397245.1 Thryothorus ludovicianus
GATCAGAATATGTGAGAGAAACAAGCCTGCAAACAGCAAGGTCAGTGGAGAAGAAGGGGAGGGCACGCTCCATGGTGCAGAGCTTGGTGAAGCAGCAGTGCCCCTGCAGCCCATGGAGGTTCATGTGGGTGCTGAGATCCACCTGCAGCTCCTGCAGGAGCCCACGCTGGAGCAGGGGGATGCCTGAAAGAAGGCTGTGAACTCCTGGGAAGCCTGAGCTGGAGCAGGGTCCTGGACCTGAGAGGAGCCCATGCTGGAGAATGTGACCTTGTGAGGGTTCCACACTAGAGCAGCCTGTTCATAAAATGTTTGTGTGCCCAGGCAGAGAAGATGTTGGACCTGCATCCAGTATTCTTTATGTAGGTGTCCAGTACACGGCTGTGCTGCATCCAGGTGTGATCAAAGGTTACAGCTGAGGTCCCTAAAATAGAATTAGACACAGTCTTTCCACATGACAAAACACAATGTCTTTGAGCCCAAACAGGCCCTTTTTTCCTTTGTTTCTTTTTTTTTTAATTTTATTTTTTTTTAGTTAACCTTTTATGTCAAAGAACTCATGTTAAGAAAAAAGACAGTGAACATTTGTTTTTGAGGGGGAAGGAGGAGCAAGTTTTAGTGACATGCACTTTGGGATGATAGTTTATATCATTTTTTGGATGGCCCCTCTATACCCAGGCTGACTCTAACAAAAGTCTGTCTTTGCCAGCCAGCCAGCTCCTCCTATGGCCTTTTGAGGCAAATGTTTTTTTCCATAAAGGGTAGATTATCCTTGTTTGTACATGGATATACTGCACCCAGGAGTGATCTCCTTCGTGCATGACAGTTTGGTGACATTTGTACTGTCAAGCCTGTGATGGTGGGGCTGATGTCCCCTGAAATAACAAAGGAGGCAGAGAGTCTCAAAATGGTGTGAGCTTTATCCTGCTCTCTGCACTCACAGCGGCTAACTCAGCTGAGGAAAAGCCATTGTTGCAGTGTCTTTGGGGCACAAAATGCAGGCCCTTGGGGCTGGGGTCTGGGAGCCCAGGACTCAGCAAACCATGTTGTTGCGGGGTAGGAGGGCATGTGGTGATGGCAATGGCAGGGTTCTGCCCCAGCAACCTCAGGGTCATCTGCAGGTGACATTACCCAAGACCCTTTGTACAAACCTTCTTTCTTTATACGAACTACCAGAGGAAAGGAGATCTTTTTCTTTCTTTATGAGCTCAAAATTATCTATATGTACCTACTTTTGGAGAAAAAGTTGGCTGGGGTTCTGAGTGTCCACAGTTACTTCCCGTGGTTATTTACAGTCATGTTTAGGTTCATGAAGGAAGGGATGGTGTAAGGGTGATCTGCTCATTTCTTCTCCAGGTATGAATTCCACTTCCAGTTGCAGTGTTGAAACAAAATTCAATCACCTTGGCTCTGCTCTGCATCAAACCAGGTTAATAAAACTGGTGGCCAAGTGTCTGCAGGCATGAATGTGCCTCAGTTTGTCCTGCAGGACAGCTCTGGCAGTGTTGGTGACCACCAAGTCCTTTTCAATGAAGCACGCACTGATAAATGGAACTGCAGGCTTCTGGTTTACTTGAAGTTGTAAAGCCAGACTTTGTCAAATTTTGGTACTAATAGAAGCACAAGGCTGGCTTGAATACAGTATTGTACAGGGAACAATAAACAACTCAAGGAAGTGGCCTTCTAGAAAAACTGACCTTCAATTCATCTACAATCACTGGAGAAGGAACTGTTTCACAGGATAGCACAAAACCAAAGTCTAACCACGTGACAAGGCAGGGAGTTTTTATTCCTGGTTAGATTAGATAGCAAACCATGTAAAATTCCACATGTAAGATGCCACCTATTTATCTTCAAAGAGGAAGAGACAAATGCACATTTTGTAGATGTAAGGTAATGCAAATTCTCAAATCAAACTGTATATTAACTTCCATCCATCAACCAGTGCAGTTACTTTAATGTGTTTGTAGAGTACTTGACATATCAATGTGTTTTAAATAGATTGGCCTCCTGAGCAATGGTGAAATATTTTGACAGTGGCAAAATAAATAACTCACCTTTGATTTGTGGGCTGCTTCAGCCATCAGGGCCCCAAGGATGTTGTGATGGAGCCACAAAAGATAAAAGCTGACAGATAAAGCTGAAAGCAAAAATATACCCCTGTAGTTTTGGGTAAAAGCAGAACTGTTGGCACCATCCTGGTTAAATTGTGATTAACTGCCTTTGCTGCTCTGTCTCCCTTCTGTTTATTTTAGAGATCTTCTGTCTGGAAAAGTCTGTGGTGCTGTAGGAGGGCTCCTTATCCTCCTGGCAGCGAGGACTGCCTTTCAACATCAACTGAGGGACGCACAGTAAGGTAATTTGCAAGTGCTTTAGGGTAAATTACACAAAGTTTGTGAACCCAAGGGCTTGTTATTTCTTGGTGATTCTCAGAGCTCTTTACCATATGGTTTCACAGATAGCACACACAGTTAACCAGCAAAATAACTTTTCATAGTTCTCATTTTAGTACAGAGCAAAGTGTCTTTGTGCTCTTGATTGTTTTATGCATTTAAGATGTTATTTTAGTTAACTTAGCTTGTGTTTACTTATGGTTACAGTATCAAGTTAGCAGGAGAAGGATGGAGATTAGTAGCACCAGGTACGAGCCTAAATAAAGCAGGAGAACTGTCACAGAGAAGTCAATACACAAAAAGGAGAGAAGGGAAGAGAAGCATCTGATTTTCAGCAGCTCTTCACAAGACCCACTGTGGCTGTCCCACTCTTGCAGCTAAAAATGTGACTTCACTTCTCTGATGCTCCTGTCAGTCAGGAGCAGAGAGGAAAGCACTATGAGGCCACATTTTCTGAAGTGTAAGACAGGAACAGGATGATTTACACTACTCAAAAAGCAGGCTTATGTCTTGCATTCCCTGCAGCACTTTTCACCCTAAAGGATGCCAAATGGCACATTTGTCCTGCCAGAGATGTCAAGAGCAATGCTTTCTGATGTTAAGGCAGTGGGAAGAGTATGGGAAAGACCTTTACCAAGAAATATTTCACTTCTGGCTCTAAAATTAGTGGATCCCCATGGAGATGTGATTCTGTAATTCATATCTGTGCAGGGCCTGAGTTTTGCTGCCAGATGTGACATGCTGAGATAATATGCCTGCTTTTTTTTTTTTTTTTTTTTGCCAGGGGTATGGAGAGGAGTTTGGGCTTTGTCATTCTTGTGTTTCTTTCTCTGGAACAGTGCAGAGTCCTTGAATGCTCCTATTCCTGGCAGCTGTCAGGGACAGGAGCTGGAGAAGCTGCTTTTCTGATGGGAGGCCAACTAACCATGAGTTTAATAAATTACCTCTTCACCTGTCTGCAGTGCTGCCCTGCTCCTTGGAGGACCAACTCTCTGAGAGATTCCCAGTCAAGGAACAGAATTTTTTCTTCAATTCCAGCAAACAGATTTTAAAAGGAAGGAAAAACTTCACAACCCATCTCAGCCCTGAAGTGGTGTCAGTTTGTCTCACTGTCTATCAGCTCTGGGGTGATGTGCTAGGCTTCCTGCTGGGATGGCACAGACAAAAGGCTGCTGAGGGAGGCATTTGGATAAAGGATTCCTGGTTCTTTCCAGCCTGTGTAACTCCAGATGATGTTTCCAGCCATTGTTGCTGGGAGTGTATTTTTTCTGTGGTTTTTTAAAATTCTCACAGATGAAGAGGCTCATCAGTCTTCTCAGCATTGTGTGTCTGAGGAAAGAATGCTGGGAGCAGAGCATCTCAGTGGGATGGGGTGAATGTGAAGAGCTCAAGGAGCAGAAAGGCTGTGTGATGGCAGGCTTGGTCTGCTGCACTCTGTTCAGGGCAGTTAATTATCACCCAGAGCTGTGGCCATAGGGAACAGCTCAAAAACTGAGTCCTCAGTATGCTTACAGAAAGAACTAAAACAATTTCCAGCAACCAGAGCCTGTAACAGGGCCAGGTTCAGAGCCCTTACCCCATCTCCCAGTGATTGCTCCAGGCAAGGACATTCCATGGTGTGGAGGAACCTGCCCATGGTCCCATTACCAAGTGGGAGAGGGGGAATTATTCAAGGTTGGACCCATGTCATGTACTGTCCCCACACAGATCCAAGGCAGTTTCTTTATGGGGGCAGGAGCTGGCTGGGGCTGGACACCAAGCACACAAATGAGCACTAATGAAAACCTGACAGGGTTTGCAATCTCTGCAGCACTGCTCTGTGCACACTGAGCAGCCACTTGCTCATTCCACCATCAAAAGCACCATGTCATTCCCCCTTGGAGCATTCCAGCCCATGGAGAACACACAGCAGTTGGCTCACTGAGCTGTTCCCTCACTCCTGGCACACTTTACTGGGGCTTTGCCCTGTGGCAGAACTCTGGGTATTCTTGAAAGTGCCACTGTAAAATATGTGGGGGCTTTGCTTCAAAAAAAGCTGTTGTCTCTGGGTGCTTGTTTAGTTTCTGAGAGAAGGTTTGGTGCAGAAGGGAAGGAACTAGCTGGAAAATGGCCTGTGAGTGTGGAATTATGGCGAGCTTTGGGATATCAGTTTCATTTGGTGAAAACAAGACAAACAGCTGTGCAGAGTTTGCTCTTGTAATTTCTTCCCCTCCAGATTCCCAGCCTGAAAGCATTTGCTCCTGAAGCTGACTGCTGAACAGGGAGGGAAAAACAAGAGCCTAAGGTTGCCAAGCCAAGCCTTTGCTAGCCCCAAGGGATGACCACTGAGCAGTTTCAGGCTGCAGACAATGTCATTCTTTTTCTTCCCCACTTATAATTCTGTTCTTACATCATCAAATAATACTGGGAACATCTCCAAACAGCCCCAGCCTCTTTATCAGCTTCATTCCACTGGCTTCCAGTCAAACACTGCTTTTGGTAGGTTGTAGACATCACTGAAAGACAAGCTTATCCTGCAGCAAAGAGGGATTGATCTGTGGAACAGTTCTGTTCTCAGAGCACATCTTGTGGTGCTCTGTTCTGTAGACCAGAGACATGGGAGAGTGGAAAGCACACTGGGCACAGGAAAGCAAAAAAGGTTTGGTACACAGCCCTGTGAGGAACGTGCACACAGATAAGTTTATGGCACAGTTCAAATGCCAGCTGATACCCTCAACAAACACAATGTAAGAGCTAATGACAAACATGTTTATTTATGAATTAAAAAAAACCCCAAAACAAAACCAGGCAAATCTGCCTTTTATATGTTCAGGATGTAATTAAGGATGTAGTGATGTGGACGTGGGATTAAACGGACTATTGGAGATCAAAAAAGGCTGACAGAAAACCATCTTCACTCAATAATCCCAGGTGCAGTTTGCTTAAATAAAAAAGTCATCTTGTTTTTACAATACTGAAGAATAGAAGAACTGCTGTGGGCATTGATGCTGAGACTGGACACACCAGCAGTGCTGGACTTGGAGTCTCTGCACCATAAATGAAGCAACATCTCCTGGGATTGCAGGTGGGACTGCAGAGAAACATGCATTTGGAAAAGGATGCTGATGCCCTGGAGAGGCCAGGCCCTGTGCACTGTGCAGACTTTCCTGCCAGGGTATCCCAAGAATCTCACTTCTTATTGAGCTGTTTAGGAGAGCAGCTCTGCTCTTGGCCTCAGTTTTCAGCAGGTTATCCCTGGAGATTTCCAATACATCCCCATTTCCCAATCTGACCTCAAGTTTGAGCAAACCAGCTTGGTGCTTCAGTTCTGACAGACTGGTCTCAGCAGTGGGGGTGGATGAAGAGGGAATGATGCTCCGAGGAAGTGAAATCCATGCTCTCATGGGGGTGTTAGGTTTTATTTTCTTACACCAAAAAGGTGAAAAGCCCTGGTTTGCATATAACAGGCCTGCTTTTGGCTAATGTGCTTGCCAGAAATTTGGATATTCACCCAAGCACAATCCATTCTGAACAGAGAGTGCTACAGAAAAGTTCTCCACAATCACCAGTGCAGATCCTTAAAAGCAAAGAAATCCATATTTTTCTGCTTGTAGGAATTTTTCTATCCCTTGTGGCTCTTGGTTTTGCAGTAATGTTACATGGAGAAGATTGAAGGAAAATGTTTTCTGCCTCCAGAATTTCCCTTTGGAGCCCCTATTAACAAAAAAGGTCTTGTAGTTGTGAAACCTGTTGACTGGCTTTGCTGTGATATAAAACAGGCACCTTCAGTTCTCTGGGTATTCAGTAACATTGTGAGTGCTTCTGAGATGTGAGATGCTGTCAACAAAAGCTTTTTTTTATAGCTGAGCTTCATTTTTTTATAACAATTGTGCAAAAGTAGGCTATGCATAAGAAGCAATATGGCCATCTCCCCTTGAACTTTCAGGGTTCGTGTTTAACAACTTAAAAACTTAAAATAGCCCTTTGCTGTAAAACTACATCTCTGGCAGAAGTAAACATTTCTCTGGCTGTGGGGTCCATCTTTGCAAATCTTTCCCTCTGCTGGTGTAGTGGTGTACTCTGGACTGCCAAAGATTGATTTCACACTGACTGGGGATTTTCATAGCACAAACTCCTCTTTCCTGCGGTGCATTTGCACCAAGTCTTACTTTAATTTGTTTCAAACCAACCACAAGGGAAAATGGATGTGTATCTAGCCATCAGCATTTGGGGTGCAGGGATTGCTTCTGGATCAGAGCTGCAAGCAATTGCTGCATGAAGAATATATATTTATGGTTATATGTAAAACCTTGGGCAGGTGGGGCTATGAAAGCTTCCTCGATTGTAACTACAGCCACTTCCCGAGTTCACATGTGCTCCCAGTGATGTTTCTTCCAGGTTAAAGGGTTTCCATTTTAGGCCAGACCAACGTCATTAAGAAAAATAAAGGAAACTTCCACTGTTTGCAGGAAAAAGTGTTCCTTTGTTACAGCTCCTGGGGATAGATGGGAGCAGAACAAAACCAATATCCTGGGTGAGAAATCGGGGCTGCGTGCAGAGTGTTGGGAAGGCTGGGAGACAGGGTGTACACATTATTGTAAGGAAATGCAGAGGGAAGACCAGCCCAGTCCTTGCACACATCTTGATGAGGCAGAGCCTGGCAAGCTCCTCTGGGCAGTGGCAGCAGCACCCCTGACACTCACGGGTGTCTCACCATGCGCTGCTCCGGGGTCAGGCTCCAGAGAATTGCCAAAGCCCTGTTGTGCCTCATTGTTTTAACACAGTTCTGCCTCTTCATTGTCAATTCCAGCTCCTTGTTTGACTTGGCCAAGACAAAGGTTTTCAGGTAAGGGGCTTGTTCCTTCATGGCACGCGCTGTCTGGTGTGGGTGTTTGTGCTCACTTTCTCTCTCTGTCTCTCTGTCTTTCTTACCCTTCAATTTGCACTTCTAATCTGAGTTAGGTGACCACTTTGCTTTAGGTATTGGAAGATCCACAGTCAAAAGCCCACTTCCCTTGGCTAATTATTTTCCAGGGCTTTGTTTTGTAGCTGTCTAAAGCAGCTTTTCTTTCACTAATCCTACCTGTTCTCATACTTTGGCACTGCATAGTATTTGTTTTTCCTGTTGGCTCACAAAAAGACTTTATTCATAATCCTGATTGCATTGCTGGAAATGAATGTGGTGGGATGTCTTTGAATTTATGGCAAGTTCAGCAGCTGATTCCTGGCACAAAATATGCTGCATACTGGGACACCAATGTTATGTAGACACGATATCTTGATATCTATTTGATATAAATGGTCAAGTAAATCCTACAGGAATGGATGTGGAGGGAATTTCAGTGAAATGCCTCCAGCATCACTTGCAGGGAGCACTGCTCCTTTCAGGAGCCCTTGCAGACCCCTGAGCCTTTCCCAGTACAGGTTTGGCTCATGGATGTGTTGGTGCTGTGTTGAAGCACCACTCCCCAGCCTCCCACCACCCTCACCTGGTCCCACCTCCCCCGGGGAGCTCTTTTGGCTTAGCTTGGTTGGGTTGGTTCTCAGCTGGATGTCTGGGCTGGTGCTGTGGGGCAGGCAGGAGGAGTGAGGCTGGGAAACACCTGCAGCTCTTCTGGAGGTCACCTGAGTTCAGCTCAGCTCTAGCAGCTTGAGACCACGCTTTGAGGACAGCTGTCAATTTGGAGAGGTTGGAATGTGCACAAGGGAGTTGGGAGGGAAAGGAAAGAAGGAGGAGGTGTAGAGAAGTGAAGTGAGTTGTCCTTGATCCCAGATCCCATCAGTGGCAGAGCTGGAACGAGAAGTGGCTCTCTGTGTTCAGCTGCTTGAAGCCATTTCCTTCTGCTGTAGTTCCAGAGAATGGAAATGCCTGTACTCATACAACTTGAGTAAAACACAAGGTACGAGCTGCGTGTGGTTGTCTGCGTGGCAGTTCTATTTCTGCACCTTGTATGTCATGTAGAATACACAAAGCAGCATTTTCATGGTTTTATCCTCTATTTGTCCTTGGGCTTTGTAAAAGGGGAGGAAAATGACAGAAAATGTCATTGAGCTTCTGCAGTTGTTTGCCAGCTGGACTCTAGAGCCTGAAATTCACGGGGCTGCTTTGACCATTTGTCTGGATTTAAAAAGCTGGTCAGGAGAGCAGGGTCCTGTGTAAGCAGGAGTGCCTGGCCATGGGAGCCTGACTGCAGGGAGCAAAATTTGGGATGTGAAGAGACTTTGGTTTTGCATTTTGGTCTCTGGCACAGCATTTGAAGTTAAAGTGTAATAGACTGGGGTGGAGTCTGCCCTGCAACACAGCACATAGGGAAAGCCTGGAGAGGGGGATGGTTTCTCATACCAAAACTCCTATTTCATTTGTTCTCTGCACTTTGATTTCAAAGTTTTAAACATCATCTTAAAAATACAACAGAAATTCACCAAGGGATTTAAGATCTGCCTGAGCTACCTGACCAAATTTCTCTTTATTTAGAGTTATCCATATAAAATCTTTCCTCCTATTGGCAGTAAACAGTAAGTTTATACCTGAAGCACTATGATAGAGAGCACAGGCTGCACACTTGGTTGAAACTGGCTAATCATTATGAGAGGCAGAGTTGATAGACCATTTGCTACAACCTCTCTTTTTTAGCCTTGCAAAGGTTCATGTATTTATCTGATATGAAATGATTTATAAAAGCCTCCTAAGTTGATGATTTCCTGAATACTTTCAGAGTGGTATGACATCCATCAAATTTCAGCAGCAACTGAGCTGCTATCTGCAGCCTGTTATCTGCAGAAGTGCTTTTTCTCCCATTTATCACTTCGGAAGCAATCCACAGCGTTCTCAAACAAATGTCTCATGCAAAGGCTGAACACGAGCGTGGAATCCGACTGCCACAACCATGCTGGTTTATCCTGAAAAGCTTTGCTGTACATAAAAGCTCAGCTGCAGATATTGTTCACCTTCCTTTTTCCTGTTCTACCCTCCAGCCATGTGCAGAGGAGAGGGAATGTTTAGGACAAGCCCCCACCACTTCTGCCTTGATTTTTTTTAAATTTCTGGCTTTCAGCACAGTCTTGTTGCAGGTGGCTCTTCTGCTGTCGGCAGATGCGTCCTCCTGTGATAACCTTGTACCTGCCTGTGCCTCTGAATCAGGCAACAGGCAGCTGCAATATTAGAGGCAAGCGCCAAAAATGTAGAGATTTTACATTTTAATAGCTTCACAGTGTCTGTCTTCAGACACACGTGCCTGGTGAGTGCTGTGTGATGCCCTTGCACCACCTGACCAAGGTGGAGGAGGAGAGAAAGAAGTGCCCTGCGGCCCCAAAATCTCAAGAGGTGATGTAGGGTGAAGAAGTGAGTTTCACTGCTTCGTAGACTTCCCTTCCTGATTTCTGCAAGATCTTCATGCTCTGTTGCTGAAGCACAGGGCTCTGCTGGCAGAGGAGAGAGGCAGATGGCTGCCTCCATGGTGTGTGCCATGTCCTGAGCCCAGGATCTCCAAACCAAACCCTGCAGTGCTCCGGGGACACTGCCAGGGGCCCTGCCCAGTGCGTGGCAAAGCTGGGCTGTACTGGTTGGCTCTTACTGCCAGTGAGAATGTTTCATGTGCCAAGGGCTGAGGAGAGAATGTGTGACTCTGGGATTTGCCTGGTGGGGAGATAAGCAACATTCAGGCTAGAATGGTACAGGAAGATGAATAATGTTTTGGCAAAGTTTAAAATGAAATTGCTCTAAAGCACAGAGAGGCTCAGAGCCTGGAGTACTAGAAATGGGCTGAAGGGTGTTCAGTGTTAAGAGTGTGTGATGTATCTGCTTTTCCTTTGGTTGCATTCAGGAAATGGAACATTTTCCAACATGCCCCAGAGATACAACAAGTGGACACCCAAGAGCAACAGGGTTTAAACTATGCTGAAAATGGGAACTCCAGGAGCATTTTAAAGGTGACTTTGGGAGGACACATCACAGGGCTCCAAGGTGTGGTGGAGAAGATGCCAAGCTGGAAAGGAAAGGCGGAGCAGAAGGAAACAATGAAACCAGTTATGAGGGTTAAGGAACCCAAGGGGAACACCACAGTGAAACCACCACCCCAGCTGGAGGGAATCCAGAAGACAACAGTGAAAACAACCCCTATGGTGCAGGGAAACAAGGGGAAAACAACAGTGAGGCCAGCTCCGTTGGTGGAAGAAGCCAAGGAAAAGACAACAGTGAAACCATTTCCCAGAGAGAAGGGAGACAAGGAGAAGGCAACAGGGAAACCATCCTCAGGGGTGGAGGGAGCCCATGACAACACATCCAAAGACCAAGCAAAACCTGAAGTACCTAAAACTGCTCCTCAGGCTGCTGCAGTGACACAGAAGAGGAAGCTGAGTGCTGCTAACTTCACATCAGAGCCTCAGTGGGGTTTTGAGGACGAGTACCTGCTGGATAACTCATCCCCACCCTCGGTAGGTGGCATGGTGTGGATGGTCACCAAGAAAGGTGCCTCCCACTGACCTCCTGGTCTGCTGGCCCCTGGGCATGTGTGCCCTTTGCAGCTGAGGATGGTTTCAGAGCTGGTAGGTCTGAATATGGGATATGCAGATGCTGAGGGGACCCAGGCAGGAAGACCTCTATATGCAATATCTGCATTCACACGAAGACTCAGGTTAATTAAATCTGAGCATTTCATAATTGCTACTGTCCAGGATCAGGGCGTTTAGGAAAGCAGTAAACTACAGCAAAGTTCTCAGCAAGCAGATGGGACAGGCTGTGGTTTCTCATACTGTCTCTGTTCCCCCATCCTATGCTGCTAACTCTTTGTAAAGCTTACCCAGAGCAGTTTTCCCTGGCAGCCCTGTTTCTGGAAGGCTTGGAACAGGTGAGTTACCTTCTCACATGTTGTGTCTCACTCCCAAACCTGATCTATAATTCTGCAGAGAGAGAGAATCACTAGAAACACTTTGCCCTCCCTTATTTCCTACATGATCGGAGTTTTCCCTTGTTCCTCTGGTACTGATCCAGTCTAGCTCTGGAGGCACAAGAAGTACCAAGCCTTGGACAGTACCTGCTTGGGCAGGCAGGGAATGTCCCTGTTTCTGGACATGAAATATGCTGGGAGTGAAATGATGCCACCATGAAACCTCTGACAATGTTGTCCTCAGTGCACTCCTGTGGTGACAGGCAGAATGAGGGCTGAGTCCTCAGGGTGTGACAGGGTTGTCATCCTCACCCAGTGCAGAGAGCCCAGCTCAGCCATGGAGCACTCAGCAAGGCTTTGGCAACAGCCATTGCAGGAGACTTGAGCTGGGCATGAGGGTCCATTTGGTCTCTGGTTTGTCTTTCAGTAGATTTTTGGGGAAGGTGTCTAAGAAAGTAGAGCCCAAATTGACTCAGCAGAAAATTCAGTGTAGTGGAGCTGTTTGCTTTCCGTCTGCACACACAGCCTCAGTCTTGCCAGCTGCAGTGAGACTCCCCTTGTAGGATAAGCTGGCTTGGATTCCCTTCTCAGCTGCACATTTCACTGATTTATTTATGACATTGAACAAGTTGTTGCACATTTTTTTCTTACCCTCAAAGGGAGTGGCAATGGTGATCTGATTTCATTTGTTCATCAGTGTTTCCTCGGGTGCAGTCTGAGGACCTTATGAGGTGTGTTGCCAACAGGGACTGCTCATTATGGCATGCTTATATTATTGTAGCATATTCTTAGTTCTTACAGCCTTATTTGATGCTTTTAGGTTTTACTTATTACAAACGTTA
Source organism: Thryothorus ludovicianus (assembly GCA_013397245.1). Lineage (NCBI taxonomy): Eukaryota > Metazoa > Chordata > Aves > Passeriformes > Certhiidae > Thryothorus > Thryothorus ludovicianus. The sequence continues at coordinate 281,823 of VZTB01003734.1, forward strand.
ATTTGTATCAGCTAATGAGGTAAAACATTAAAGCATGACAGGCCTGTTGTTCTGAAGAGGAAAGTCTCAGAGTCTTGGAGTCATCCTGGCTCCTTTCTAGGTGACTTTTCACCAGCTGGTGATGGATGTAGTGCCAAAATTTTGCTCCATACTCCTGGTGATGGGGGTCATGGGGGAATGGATGAGGTATCACTGGAGTTTCTGTGTTTCTCTTTGGTCCTGCCCACGAGCACTGGCACTCAGTCAGGTTTATCACCTCTGCTCATCAGTCCTTATTGTTTCCTTTTTGTTTTTCAAGACCTGCTCGGAATCAGTGAGGGCCAGGGCTGCTAAGTCTGACTGGCTGCGGGATCTTTTCCTGCCCAACATCACACTCTTCACAGACAGGAGATACTTCAATGACAGCGAATGGAACCGCCTGGAGCATTTTATACCCCCCTTTGGCTTCATGGACCTGAATTATTCATGTGAGTCCCTCAGGGATTGGCAGGATGAGACTTGCAGACTCATAACAGGAACCTTGTGCTGAGTTGCTGGAGATTTGCAGCATCTCCTCATCAAAGGCATCAGTCTAGGAGGATCTCATGGTGGAAACTCTGGTGGGGTCCATCCCAAAGGCTCTTGATAACTCATCACTGTGTTTGCTCCACAGTGGTAAAGGAGGTCATGTCCCTGCTGCCCCCAAAGCCCCACCAGCAGCTGCTCCTGGCCAGCCATGACAGCAGCATGCCCACGTGCATCAGCTGTGCTGTCGTGGGGAATGGAGGAGTACTGAATAACTCTGGGATGGGCCAGGAGATTGACTCCCATGACTACGTCTTCAGGTAAGGCAGCCTCCCTTCTCAGAATTGTGGCTAGCCCCTAACTGTGGCTGGATCACTTCATCTCTTCAAGTGTTCCACTTATTCCCAAGTGCCAAAATGATTGGATGGCAGGAGATAAAAAATCCAAAAGTAATTGGAAAGTTACTAAATATCCAAAGCCAGTGGTCACAAATGAGCCATAAAGAGTCATCTGCATGGCAGGGGCTCTCCTGCAGATCAGGTGCCAATCAGAATGTCTTCCCTTAGTCTTCCCTTCCTCCAGGCTAACACTGTATTTTCCTATTAGGAATGTGCATGTGATGGGTTTCAGTGGTCACCTAACTCTGCTCCTCTCTTTGATTTCCTTGGCCAGGGTGAGCGGGGCTGTAATCAAGGGCTATGAAAAAGATGTGGGAACAAAAACCTCCTTTTATGGATTCACAGCCTACTCCCTGGTTTCCTCTCTTCAGATCTTGGGACGCAGAGGGTTCAGCAACATCCCACGGGATAGAGTAAGTGTGGTTCCTGCTGTGTGCAGGCACAGCCCTGACAGGATCCTGTTTGTCTGTGTGCTGCAGTTCTGCTCTTGCCACGAGGAGCAGAGGGGCTGAGGCAGCTCAGAGTGTTTCAGCTCCCTCAGTGAGGGAACCTGCACTGCCTTGGCTCAGAGTTTGCAGTGACAAGTTGTGTCAGTGCCACCCCAGCCTGGTGGCAGGCAGAAGAGACTCACATCAGATGTCATCTCCACTCTGCTCCTGTGGGCTGGGTGGGAGCTGCAGGCTGAAGATGTGTGTCCAAGAAACTCAGTGAGCCAAGATGCCTGCCTGCATTTTTTTCCAGGTGCTGCTCACTAATGCTCACTTGTTTTCTCAGCATGTCAGATACATCCACTTCCTGGAGGGAGCAAGAGACTATGTGTGGCTGGAGGCTCTTCTGCTCAACAAGAACATCAGGAAAGGGTCCTTGTACTTCAGCGGGTAAAACAAACCACTCTACCCCTCTGCTGTGCTCTTTTCCTCTCCCAGTGCTCAACCCTTCAGGGAACCAGGGTAAAGGCTCCCTATCGATGCACACTGGCAGGCAGAAATCTCTCATTTCCCCCACAGCTCTGAGCACTGCTGGAGTCAATACACCTCCTTCCCAGAGGGAGCTGATTCCAATGATGTGTGGCCAGAACTTAGAGAAAGCTTTGTGGCTTTTGGGGATCAACACATGCTGCTGGCTGCTCTGGTGTGGCCAGATCATGGCTGAAGGCCTGGTTTCACCAATTTTTGCCTATACAAACACAGGCTTTTGATATTCCTGTCACCTTTTGTTGGCTCTCCTCCTTGACCTCTTCCTCTTCAATGCACACAGGCTGTGGAGGCTTTGTCATAATGTGGGAAATGTTACAGAATACCTTCACAGTGTTTGTGGTTCTTCTCTTACCACCAAGTGCATCAGGGCTGATCCTGTCCAGCTCTGATAAGGTGTAGGAGCTTGTCTTGAGTCTCCTCATTCCTGTCCTTAGGCAGAAGCCCCGGGAGAAATTCGATAAAGATTTCACAATGGACAAATACCTGGTGGTTCACCCTGATTTCCTCAGATACATGAAGAACAGGTGAGCTGTGGGTTGTGTACTCTACCAGGCTTGTTTTTCCTGGCCAGCACCATCTCTCTGTCTCTGGCTTCTCCTCCCAGCTCTCTCCCATGTAAGCACAGTTCAGCCACACCAGCAGCCTGGGGATAAGCAGCCTGAAACTCTTTGTGGTGCTGCAGTGGGGTGCTAGTGGTGAGTAAACATCCAGAATCTGTGAGCTGGAGAAGCAGCAGCCATCAGACAGGTTGGTTTTCTGCATCCAAAAGAGATCCAGGGCCAACTGCATCTTAAGATGTAGGAAGAATGCTGCAGAAGTGCCAGAATAGTTGATCTCTAGTTCAGGACCAGCCTTTCATGTTCCCCATTGCTTAGCACCTTGGAGAAAGGCTCTGTAACAGACCTTCTCTGCAGAGATTCCTGCTGGACTCAGGAGCTTGGTTGTGCCCTCAAGCACAGCAACAGACTCTTCTTCAGCATCCCCTTTGCCTGGCCTGGCTGCTGCTCTTCTGTGCCTCTCCAAGCCTTTCCACAAGCCTGCTGGCCACTGTCACCATGAGATCTGCCCATCACGGGCCACACATGACCGAGAGATGGAGGAGCAGGAGCTCCTGTTGTGCCCTGCTCTGGCTGCCTTTACCCTTCAGTCTCCTTGAGAGCTGCTGCCTTCCCTGGAGCCAGATGGCCAGCACTGCCTGCCTGCTCTGCCACCCCACTCGCACTTGGGTCCTTTCCAAGGCCAAGAGGACTCCAAGCTATTTTTTCCCTGTGTTTACTCCTACTTTCCTAACTCCTGGCATAACACAGTGCAGCTCCTGGCAGTTTTTGTGACACTCCTCTGCACCTTCCCTGTGTTTCGTTTCACTCCTAGATGTGGATGGGGAGCAGGATTTACCAGGGACCTTCAAAGCCACCTCTGCACTGCATAGCAAAGGACAGATTTGAGAGGAGTGGGCTTTAACCTACGAGATCCTTTAATCCATCCCCTCTTTACCCTCACTGCCTCAAGACCTACCACTTCCAAAAAGCTGGGGCAGAGCTGGGCTTAGGTTGCAGTGCAGGTGGTGCAGAGTTCTGGGCACACTCGTGGCTTCTCTGAAATGCCTCATGTGGCCCCAAGCTGCTGCAAGGAGGGAAAGATGCCACATGGGCCATAGGGGGACAAGGTGTGCCCTGCTTGAAACACCACAGCCAGCAGCTCCTCAGTGCTTTCCTCTCTCCTGCTGCAGGTTTTTGAAGTCTAAAAATTTGGAAAAGCATTACTGGAGGCTGTACAGACCCACAACAGGGGCCTTCCTACTGCTGACTGCCCTCCATCTCTGTGACAAGGTAAGGGTACAGTGATTTTTGCACACAGAACTGTCTGGAAGTGGGAACAGGGGACAGAGGAGAGCAGGGCTGGCTGCCTCGAGAGTGTATGGGCTCATGTCAGCTGTAAAGGAGCAGACTGAAGATGAGAAACAGCCCAAAAATAGCTCCCATAGAGGTGGTGAATCCTGCTGTGACCCAGAGCACATGATCTCCCAGGGAGGCAGTGAGGGGACAGCAGGATTTCTGCAGCCAGTGCTCACAGTCTGCTCCTTCTGGACCCCCACACAGGGTCACCAGAGAAGCCCCAGCTGGCATCTGTGCCCTGTGTTCTGTATTGCACCTGCTCCCTCCATCCTGGTAGCCCTGCCCAGTGAGTCCTGCCTCTTTCCCAGGTCAGTGCCTATGGCTACATCACAGAGGGGCATGAGAAGTACTCGGATCACTACTATGACAAGGACTGGAAACATCTGATTTTCTACATTAATCATGACTTCAACCTGGAGAAGCAGCTGTGGAAAAGGCTTCATGATGAGAATATCATGAAACTTTACCAGAGAGTCTGACTGTGGCAAGGGCCATTGCCTGGGAAATCTCAACAACACCTCTGGGAACAGAAGAGGACCACCAGAGCCAAGGTTAGCTCTGGGCTGCCAGGCACATTTCATCCCCACAAAGACAATTCCCTCCTCCAGCACCTCTGTTATTTCACAACACTTCAACAAACGTGTGAGTGCTGCAGACCCAAAAACCAACAAGAAAATGCAGATTGCCAACAAAGTGCCACTGGCTGTGCAGGACTCTTGCTGGCTGTTGTAGGCATGGGTATTATGAGAGCAGAATCCAGGATGGATATGGACCCGTGTCCTTTGGGTAATCCAGCTTTCTTTCTGTGCAAGGAGATGCTCCTCAGGCTGGGGCCACCTCTGCATGGATCTTCTCCATTAACAATGGCCATTTTGGAGCTGGGTATTGTCTAAACAAAGTCCCTGAGGAGCTGGAATGGATCCAGGTGGAAACACAAATCCTGTCTTAGGTTGATTTAATTTCTGGGGGGAGGGCTGTACTCACTCTGCAAATAAAAAGGATGGACTGGACACTTCCAGGTGACTAATTTGAGAGAGAATGAGTTTCACTTCTGCTACCCAGTGTGGCCTTGCTATGACACTTCCAGAGGAGCCATCAACTCAAGGGCAGGTAGCTGCTCTCCATGGTGCAACAGATCTTCTGTACCTGCTGCCTCTTGCCCCAAGGCTGCCCTGGCTGCACAAAATATGAATTTTGTGGCATGGACCTGATGTGCCAAGTTCTTGTGTGGCTGGACTCCATCATGCTTGGCTCCCAGCTGTGCCCAGAGTGCTGTGTTTGCCCTTTTGCCAGGAGAGGTGGGAGCTCTCCAAGCCCAGGGATGGATGCTCTCTGTCCTTGCTGCTGGCCCAGCTGCAGCCAGCAAACCTGGGCTGTGTTGGCCTCCTTGAAGGGGTTTTGTAGGAGAAATAAATGGCACTGCTTTGGCCAGGCTGATCTTTCCTGCAGCCCTGTGGGTTGTGGTTATTTAGAGTGCCCAGAGCTGATGCTTTAAAGGCTGAGATGCAGCAGATGGCAAAGCCAGGAAAGGGCAGGACTGAGGGGTAATGAAATTACCTCCACCTGGAGAAGCTCTGCAGCTTGTGAGGACACACCTGAGCATCCCCCACCTGTTCAGCTTGCAGGACAAGGATCAGCACCAGCCAACCACCTCCCGAACACTGGTGAGTTTGTCCTTGTCCTTGTCCCAGCAACTGCTCTCCAAGTATATCAGATGCTCAAGGCAAATGGGTGCTTTCCCCATGACACCATGCAGGCAAACCCCCACCTCCAGTGTCCCAGCAGGTCCAGTGCATCTCCCTGGGGTTAGCCAGCCACACACTCACGGGACCAGCTTTGGTTGTGAGAGTTTTTCCATTTCTGCAGCATTTTTGTTGGGGGCAGCAGCGTCTCCAGGGACTCTCTGGGCTCCAAGGAAGGCATTTCAGCCGGGACTGTCAGCAGAGTTTGTCAGGCTTGATTTCCTTTTTCCTTGTGCTGCAGAGAGGCCAGGCAGTTTCTCATGTCTCACTGAGCTTGTTTGTAAAGGACAGCCTCCCACACTGAGAATCTAAATGCAGAATTCAGCATCTCTGGAGAGGGTGCAGCCTGTGCCTGGCTGCTCTGCCCATACGAGCCCGTGGTGTCAGTGGGAGCAGGGAGCTGTCCCAAATGCAGGGTGCCCCTGTGGGGAATGATGCAGCCCTGTGGGAACACCTATAGGGACACACGGGCTTTGGAGCAGACCAGAAATCCTTCCTGAGCAGCAAACAGGGAAGGCTGAGTGAGGCTGGTCACCATCCAGAGCTGCCTGAGGAGAATCTCCTGCACCCAGGAGCTCTGGACCTGCTGGATGCCTCAGCCCCTCCTGGTGGCTGTGCACCCTGTCCCCAGGTGGCTCTGGGGGTGTCCCCTGTCCCCAGGCCCTGCAGGCTCTCCCTGATGGGTTGTGGGTGGGCAGTGAGGCAGTTTTGTTCCCTGCCTGTCCCTCAGGCTGTTCCACATTGCTGTGGGTTGCTTAGTGACCAGCTCCACCGGGTATTCTTCCTGCCTGAATAGGGCTTTTCTCTTCCCGAGAAGTTGGAAGAAGTTTCTCTTAGACCTTTCCCTTCCCCCTCCTCCCCTTTTGTTCCTCTGTCCTTTGGGAAGCTGGAAGGGGCTGAGTCCCACTGAGCAAGGCTTCCCCAGTGGGTGAGGGGGCTTTGGGGGTGGGCTGGCAGCCCCCAGCCCACGCTTTTCCCCAGTATCAAGGGGTGGAAACTTCCCAGGAGGCTTTCCCCAGAGTCTGTTCCCTCCAGGCTCTTCTCTGAACACAGCTGACTAAATTTGATGTTATCAGGGATAATCTTGGCTGGGGAAGGGCCTTTGCTGTGGTCTGGAGTTTCCCAGCGTGCTCAAAGCCACATTTTTCCTGATCCCAGGAAAGCAACTTCGACCTGTTGGTCCCACTCACCTCCTCACTTTGCTCCTGCCCCCTGCACCAAGGCATCCCGTCCCACTGTGGGCCAGCTGAGGTGTGGCACACACTGGGACACGTCCTCCGGGGCACAAGTCCAGCTGAGCCTCACCAGAGCCACCTGATCTTGTGGCATCGGGTCCAGAGCGGCCACAGGCAGTCGAGCAGGGTTGGAGGTGGCATTTCCTGGCCAACTTCCAGCCTGGCACAAAGTAAGGGAACGAAGCCTGCGGAGAGCACCCTTAGCAAGAGCCAGGATTTAGGACTGGGTGAGCTCCCAGCAGGGTGAGTGTCCTCTGGGCAGAGCCAGTGCCATGGTGGCCACCCCAAAATCCAGGTCTCTGTGGTTGGCACGACATCGAGATTGTCCCTGTGCCACCAGGTGGCAGCTCCTGGCCAGGGATCTGTCTTTGTGCCGGGTCTGGCACATCCTGATCTGCCACCGTGTGCTGGTGCTGGGCACAGCCCTGCTGCTACCTGTGATTTACAGCCCGGGGACTCCCTGGGGTGTGTGGGGACACACGGAGCAAAGGTTTGGAACCCTGCAGTCACAAGGTGTGTGCAAAGGTGTGGCCTCTGCTCCTGCAGCAGCACAAGCAGAGGTGGTGGGATCAGGTCTGACATCCCGAGGGATGCTCGGATGCAGCAGCTCCTCCTCCTGCACGGACACAACATCCAATGCCAGCGACCAGTGGATTCCCCAATGCCAGCCAGGAGCTCTGAGGGCTGCAGGATTTAAACAGGGGTGTTTGATTTGGGAGATAAATACACCACCGTGCCTCAGCTTGTCCAGAAGTTGCTGTTTTGCCAGCCCTGCTTTTTTTCAAAAGCTCTTGGAGAGTAACCATGAACTGTTATAACAGCTGTGCCAGACTCCTCCTGGGGTTCCTCGAGAATTAACAGCCTTTAAATATTCCCCACCAGACTGCAGAAACCAAAACCACTTGTCACCCAGAAGCTCTCATGGTGTCACCTTCCTGGCAGGGTTTCAAATTTTTTGTTTCATTTCCACCTCTTCCCTCTTTCAGTGTGACTGCTCGCCTGCACAGCAGAGGCAGAGCCCACCCTGTCCTACTGTGTGCTCACACTGCTCCCTGACTGCAGCTGAAGCAGGAGGAAGCAGATATGGACTTGCTGGGGGACAAGGATGCATCTTGGGGACATCTCATCCCTTCTCCTGGTCAGCCCTGCTGTCTGGATCCTGTCTGGGATCTTACCAGGAGCAGGGACAAGGCAGGCTCTGCACCATGTCCTGGGGTTTTTGGTACCTTCTAAAGGTGGCAGCCAACCCCAAACCCCACCAGGTGCTGGAGGGAGCCACTGTGAGTGCCACACACGGCTCCAAGGCAGCCTTGTGCCATGGTAGCACATCCACATTGTGACTCCTGCCTCTTTGCTTCCCAGGCAGTGAGCACAGAGCACCCAGAGCTGGGTAACAGCTCCCAGCTCCCCAGCATGGAGTTGCTCCCTCTGGTTTTGTTACTCTCGAGCTTCTCTGGCTGACTGCATGCTGTGGGAGTGTGGCAGAGCTGTGTGCCTGCTCCAGGTCAGCACAAAAAGCTCTGTGTTAGGGAATTAGCAGGTGCTGTTAATGTTCCTCAGTTGCTGGGAGGTTTGAGGCAGACCCTGGGGGCAGAGGGTGGGAGGTTTCCCCCTCCTTGCCTCCTCTGTGTGGACCTTCTCCCTTTCTTGGGGATGTGGTAGCAGGTAAATCCAGTTGGACCAGAAAAACTATTGATAATAGGGGAGGGAGAACGAGATAAAGGAGCAGCCATGGCTTTGTTGTGCAAAAAGCACCAGCAGACTTGCCAGGAGCCCTCACCCCCAGGTGCTGGAGCAGGGCCCTGCAGGTAAACAGCTCCAGGGGGTGCAGCAACTGGACCTTGGGTGCTGCAGGGCTTCCCCAGCTTGGCCTGGCCAGTCCTTGGCGTGGTAAATTCTGGAAATACACTTTCTGAGTCCTGGGGACTTCCCAAGGCTCCCTCCATCCCTCCCTTTGCAGCCATGCAGTGTCCAATGGGACCATAGAAGCGGCTGGACAAAGGGCTGGGTCACCCAGCCACACTCAAACATGATGTCCCCTCTCCCCAGCTTTGGGGACAGAGCCTGGCCTGACCCCAGGGACACGTGGCTTTGAGCAGACCTCAGGGACTGGTTGCCCTGCCAAGAGCAGGGCAGGATCAGCTCGCATCTGCTCTGCCTGGTCCAGAGCTGGCAGGAAGGGGGAATGCAGTGGTTTGCTTTGTCACCCTAATTTCTCAGAGGTGTTTCCCAGCTCTGCACCCCTCCAGGCACAGCTCCCAGCCTCACAGTTGCCTCATGCCAGTGGAGAGGGCATGGCCTTTGAACAATGTGTTTGGTTATCTGGGCCCTGCTCAGCGGTCCAGGGCTGACCAAGGGCTCTGCCATGTGCAGGCACCTGTGATAAGAGCCAGGCTGGGCCAGCAGGGCCACGGGGAGCGAGCCAACAGGAGCCAGCCCAAGCCACTGCTCGTGAGGTCCTGACCTGCCACCTCAGCCTATGGCCTGTCCCAGCAACCTTCCTGCTTTGGGCCCCACAGTGGCACAGAGATCACTGAGTCACAGAATCCATCTGGTTGGAAAAGTCCTCTGAGATCATCGATTCCAACCTCAGACTGAGCAGCTTGTCAACTAGACCATGGCACTGAGTGCCACATCCAGCCTTTCCTTAAACACCTTCAGGGACAGTGACCATCTCCCTGGGCAGCCCATTCCAATGCCTGACAGCCCTTTCTGTGAAGGAATTCCTCCTAATGTCCAACCTAGACCTCCCCTGGCACAGGATTATGTCCTCTCATGCTGCCACTGTTTGCTGGGGAGAAGAGACTGACCCCCAGCTGGCTACACCCTCCTGCCAGGGAGTTGTAGAGAGTGATAAGGCCTCCCCCAGGCTAAAGAATTCCAGCTCCCTCAGCTTCTCCTTATAGGATTTGTGTTCCATACCCTGCACCAGCTTTGCTGCCCTTCTCTGGGCAGTTTTGCTGCCCCTTTCCCCACCTGCAGCGTGAGGGTGAGGGCAGAGCACAGCCCTGAGCATCTCTGCCCTGCTCTCACCCCCATGACATCCTCCCTGTGCTCGCTTCTCCTGGCTTTGGCTGTACTAACACCTACAAATCCAACACAAAGCCAGGCAGAGAGTGTCAGGGAGCACCTTCAGCGGGTGCTTTTCCTGACCCCGTTTCCCCCGGGCAGGGAGGAGCTGTGGCCGCGCTGCTCCCGCTGCCCTCCCCGCCCCAAGCAGGCTGGGGCCGTGCCTCAGCCTCCCGGGACATCTGCTGATGAATTTTTCATGCTGCCACGGCCGTGCCTCTGCAGGCAGCCATATGGCCCCGCGTTCTCAGGGGGGTGACACGGCCACCAGGCTCTGCCTTTCAGGGACCTGCTCTATGAGCAGATTTTTGGCGCTTTCTCAAACGCAACCCTGACCCGTGCTGAATTAATTTGTATATGTAAATCCTCCAGGAGATTTTTGGAGATCTCATTCTCCCCCCACCTGTACGGTTCATCATGGCAAAGAACACGAGATTTTGCTCCACCGACCTGTGGCTTGCAGCCAGCTGGTGCAAAATATGTTTATTGTCCTCTTGTGCTCTCTAGCCATGGGGAGGGATTGGGTTCTGTTTCCAAGAAGTAATCACTGCAATAAAAAGGCCAGGCTAAAAATGACGCTTGCTGGTTCCCATTGTAATTTCTTTTATGTTCTTTTCCTAATCTTTATTTGGCAACTACCATCCTAAAAGGTTTTTCACACTTATTTAACTTCTAAATTAAGCACCACTTAATTTTGGGGCATAGTCCAAAATGCATTGTAGCACAGAACAAGTAGAGCAGATGAAGAACTGTGCATCTCATTTTCACCCCGCTGAAAATAAAACCAACAGTAGAAAACCATAGATCATGGAAACAGGGATGTGAAGAAACCAGCTCTTCCAGCCCTTGAAGCTGCCACTCCACCAGTATTTGCATGATTGGCCCGTAAATGTTTCCAAATGGCAAATTCCTGACTTCCCCCAGGTCACTTCCTCTGGACCATTGGTCATCCATCTGGAGCCAAGCCTTGTTGTGTCCCTTGTGACTTACTCGAGCAGTTGGTAATAATTAGCTGTTGTTAACGAAGAGCCCGAGTCAAGAGCACGTGAGCCAAGGCGCCAGATCGCCGGGAGAGAATCCAGCGGGTCAGAGCCAGCAAGGCAGACCCTGAGCCACACCAGGTGGGGACAGCTCCGGGCTGGGAGAGCTCTGAGCAGGACCCTAACCACGCTCTGCTGGCTCTGAGTCCTCCAGAAAATGCCTGTACCCCTGAGGGCTGGGAGCAGCCTGTAGTGATAGAGGCAAAAAGCATCAAATCCCTCCATCGATGCAGCCCCATTTCTCTGAGCTGCCTCTTGCTACTGGGGTACGTTTGACCCCCTCTTCCTGCCCATCCTTTCCCAGCTTTAGCTCCAGCTAAAGCTCGATTTCATCCCTGTGTGTCCAAGTGGTCATGGTGTGTCCTGTCCTTCCAGCTTCTTGCCTATTCTCCCCTTCCCTGAGGCAGCCCGTGCCCAGCCAACCTTCCTGCCACAGCTCCCCTGCACAACAGCAAGGAGGGTTCCCTGCAAGTTTGCTTTAAAATCAGCCTGGCCACTATCCCTTTGTGGTGTTCCAGGTCCAGTGTCCACTCTCCCAGTGGGACAAGGCCAGCAGTGACACCACTGCCAGCCTCAGGCACAGGGCTGCTGTTCACACCACAGCCTGGACACTTCATGGATGCCAACACGGTGCTGCCACCACACAGCCAAAATTTCCAGAGGATCAGGGATGTCAATGGAGGGATGTGAAGTAATGGAAGCAAGTGGAGATTGAAGCAAACTCCTGTTAAAATGTGTTTTGCTTTTATCTTCCTCTGAACCTGCCTGGGCAGGCTGGGAAGGAAGCGGGGAGTGGTTGGATCTGAGGGGATGAAGGAGTTTTGGGGAAAATGCAGCCACAGTGGGGTTCAGGAATAGGGATGGAGTTTGGGCCCAGGTTTTGGGGCTGAATAATGAAAGAGGGTATTTGTGGAGGGACTGGAGGTGTGTAACAGCTGGAAACAACACGAGTGCTCAGGGAGCCACGGGCACAGGGTTTGGATGGAGCAGGGCTCACCATTGTGCTGCTCCCCGAGTCTGGTGACTTCCTAAAACTCCAACCCCACAAAATCCCTACAGTTCAACTCAAAAGCCTTGTTTGCCTGCTGAGTCCCTTCCCCCGCTGCAACAAACATTTTGGTATGCATATCCTTCAGTTCACGGTTCTTTCGGAGTTGAACTAAAATAACACCGAGATATTTCAAAAAAGAAACTGGAGCACATCCTCTCCGAAAATACCGAAATAATTCATGCAAATTTTTTTTCCCCAAACCTGTTTCTCCTTTCCTCCAACCCAAACTCTTTGTCGAGCTTGCCACAAAACGCCGAAAGGTTTTGTTTGCTGCAAATGCACACGATCCATTCAGCCAGAACGTGGCTGGGGACACTGGGGCAGCACCCCGAGCCGTGTCCCCCCTCCTCCTTAGTGGCAGCACCCCACCACTGTCCCCCCTTCTCCCCTTTTCCCCCACATTTGTGCCCTCCTGGCAGGTTCACCGTGGCTGTGGGTACCTGACAGGGCGCTGCTATCAGGCGCCCCGAGGTCTCGACTTCGGAGCCTGCAGTTTCTGAAAAGCACAAAAAAAGCGGCGGTGGCACCGTGGGACAGCCGGGTGTCCGTGTGGGTGCAGCCCAAACACGCACGTGTTTGAGTCGCATAAGAAAGTCACAAAAAGGGGAACCCTGTTTATCAGCTGGGGGTGGGTGGCATAAAAAAATAAAAAAAATTCTCTATTCCCTTCTAGTCTGGGTAAATGTTTAATCCTCAACTCGGAGAAAAAGCAGCTCAAAAGTGCTTTTTTTCTCAACAAGTCTGAACCAGTCAGCCTGGTGCCTCCTCCCTCCGGCTTACACCCTCCCTCCCAGCGCTCCGGAGGAGTATCCCAGCCTGCTCCAAAGTGCAGCTGAGCGCCCGGGGCAGGACGGAGCCAGCCCACAGCGGTGTCCGCGCCCACCCGGCTGGGAGAAGAAACAGGATAGGAAGTTTGTGTGCCCGGAGCCGGCTGCCACTGTGTTCCTGCTCCCCTCCGCGGCTCCAGCGGCTGAATTGCCCGGGATGGGGTCCCCGCACTGGAAAAGGCTCTGCCTTTTGCTCCTGGCAGGTTTAACATCCTCCCTGCTCCTCTACAGTCACTACCACGCTACGATGGAGGCGCCCACCAGCCAGAGGATCATAGCCAGGTGAGGGGGGAACAGGGATGGGAGAGGGGTGGGAGGCAGGGATCTGTAAATCCAGCACGAGGTGCCGTGCGCTGCGATGGAGAGGGGGAATCGGGGTGTCGGTGTGAGCCCCTCAGGGCAGGTGATCCCAGCTGTGCCCCCGGCCCGTTTGGAAAATGTGCAGGCAGCAGGGTCTGCCCCCGCTCTGAGGAGTGCGGGGCACCGGCTCCTGCCGCCAGCCGAGCCCAGGGGTGCCCGGAGCGGGACCCCGAGGCCATGGGGGGGTCTCCAGCTGTCCCCGCGTGGGTTCAGCGCATCAATGAAATCATTGCTGAGTGCAGGGGCGGCTGAGGGTGAGGATCAAACCCGCTTCAGCTGCCGCGTGTTCCCGCCGGGCTGGTGCGGGATCGGAGCCCGCTGATTGTCCGGGGGGAGGTTTGGCCCCCATGGAGCCGCACCGACCCCCGCTTGCAGAGACAGGGCACGGCTGCCCCTGTCCCGGGTCCCCCCGACTGCCCGCACCGCTCACGAACTCGGCGCTGCAGCGTTTTCCGAACTCCAGCAATTTTCGACTCCCCTTTCTCCTGCCTTCCCTGCATCCTCCAAACCTCCCGACGCCCCTTCCCGAGCCTCCCCCGTGCCCAGCGGGAGCGGTGCTGGGGTGCCCCGGGGAGCCCCGCCGAATGCGGATGAGCGAGCGGGGGAAGGAGCCCGCCCAGCGCTCGGTGTCCTGCGAGCATCAGGTGCCGGGCAAGGAGAGCGCTGTGGGTGTCACCCACCTCCTCCTGGGCTCTTTTGGGTGCCATCGGTGCGACAGAGCGCTGCCCGGGAAGGGGGGATGCTGTGGGGACCGGAGCCGGTTCTGCACAGGGTGAGATTTGTAGAGGGATTTGCTGAGGATGCAGCCGGCTGAGCTGCCCTGGGGTTCAGACCTTCTCCCTTCCCCAGCTGGGAGCTCTTCTCTCCCGATCCCATCGTGCCAAAGGCAGAGGTCCCCTCTCCTGCCGGGCTGGTGGATCAGGAGTATCTGCAGGAGTATCTTCCCCGGGCTGGCCGCTGCTCTTTCCACCCTCGCCGTGCCGGGTGCCAGCGGCAGCGTCACCCGGAGCTGCAGCTCCCCACAAAGAGCTTGATGTCCACGAGGGGGGAAACTGGGGCCCGTGAGGGCAGCAGAATGTGCCCAGGGACCACTCTGGGGCTGGGAATGGAAACCAGCCGTGCCCTGACACAGGATCTATGGGCCAGCAAGAGCAGGGTGTGGAGAAAACCCATGGGATGGAAGCAGGGAGCAGGTTCCCCCCACCACAGCCCCAGGTCACCTTCCCTGGAAAGACAGCCCGGGCTCCAGCCCCTTGACTGATGGGACCAAGGGTCAGCTTGTCCAGCCCTGGAGAGGAGCCCAGAGCTGACCTGTGCTCCGAAGCTCCTCCGGACTCTCCTCTTGGCTTTAATTCAACCCCTAAAGCTAAACCCAAACCCGAGTGTGGTCTGTTGGCTTCGATTCCCTGTGTTCACAAACGTGGCACCCCCTGAGTGCTGCTTGTCCCGACAGAGCTGTGTCCCTGGAGGAGCTGGCACTGTCCTGCCGCTGATGCACGGCTGAGTCCGGAGCTGCAGCTGGGCTGCATTTCACATGGCTGAGGTGCCAGCACAGGGCACCCATTTCCTGCTCTGCCAGTGGGGACAGGAGGGTCAGGGTCCTCACCTGTGGGTGCAGGTTGCTCAGTTTCAGCAGGAGGTTTGTGTGAGCAGTGTCTCCACGCAGAGGTGCAGGGGGACAAAGGGGATCAGGAGGAAGCTGATGCCCCGATGGGTGGTGGCTGCTGCCAACAGCAGGTCACCCCAGGAACAGATCCCCACAGCAATGCCAAGTGCTCTCCAGTTCCACACAAAGCTGCTGGCCCTATGGAAGTGGGCAAATGCCTTGTTCCCTGCAGAGCTGAGATGGAGGGAGTCAAATCCCCCAGGGTTCATCCCTGTCCCACTCCCTGTCCATCCATCTCTCCCAAACCTCACTGGTGAGCTGCTGCCTGCACTCGTGGCTTTGTTATTCGGGCAGATGGGATGAGCAGGGAGCTCTGCCCACCTCACTGTGCCACTCCTGCTCTGCACCAGGAAAAGATGCTTCTGGAGCTCAGCCCTGCATGGTGAGATGGAGCAAGAGCGGGTTCTTGTTGCTGTTTTGGCTCCCTCAAATGTCTCTATGGGGCCCTGGGAGTATTTGCTGAAGATAAGACCGGAGTGTGTGCTCACAACACTCACACACAGCGTTATCTTCCGGAAACGAGGGATGGCCTTGGACCAGAAACGTCATATTTGTGAATGTCACGATGGCCAGGGAGCGCACCCAGGCTTGGCTGGCTCTGCTGCCACCGCAGGTGCCCAGGGAGCCACAGCCACTCCTTCCCTCAGCCCCATTGTGCATCGGTCAGTCCCGGGCAGGATTGTCATCTTCTGAGTCAACCAAGCACCACATCCTGGCAGGTGACGTCAAAGTGTTTGGCTCCCTGTCACGCCGCCGAGCTGCTGTCTGGTGGGGGGCCAGCTGCCCCACGCCCTTCCCGGCAGGGTTTGGGCAGCAGCAATGCTGGAGAGCTGGCTCCAGCACCCATAGCTGGCAAGCGAGTGCAGGGAGGTGCTGGCACTGATTTATCAGTTCAGCACAAAGCCTGGAAGAAACGATGAGCAGGTGCCACCCACTGTGTCCGGCCATGGGTGGAGGTGGGGCACAGGTCCATGGAAGGTCAGCAGGAGCCAACCTGCCAGGCTGCCTGTGCCCACTTCCTTCTATCCTGGGCACAGCCAGACTGAGCCCCTCGAGGCTCCCACAGATCCCTGGCAGCTCAGAAAGCAGCACAGCAGCCTCTCACTGCCACTGCCCAGGGCTTTGCCTTGTGCCACAGGCACTGGGAAGAGCTGGGGAAGGGAAGAAACAGGATACCTGGAGAGGGGCTGGGTGAGCAGAGATCTGCAGCTGGGGCTTGTGAACCTGGTGGGAAGGGCTGGGGATGTGGTGGGGCTGAGAGAGGCTGCTTGGATGCAGCTCAAGCCTGGACATGGTGGGCAAGGATAACAGCCTTGGGGTTTGGTGGGGGCTGCACCTCTGTGGCCATAACATGGGTGAGTGGCCAGCCCAGAGGCTTTGCATGCAGGGACTTCAGTGCTTTGCAGGAGCAAGCTCTGGGGTTGGAGCAGGGAGGTTTCCCCAGACCCTGGCCCCTCAGTTGGGTGGTGGAGGTGTTGATAAGCTCTGGTGTAGGGATCACCTGCACTGTGAGATGGAGGCAGCAAGTGGGGCTGGGCAGTTCCCTGGGGAGAGCTCCCTACACCCCAGGGCTGAGCCCACTTGGGGTCCAGAGCTCCCGGCTGTGACACTTGAAAGTGACACCAGAAAGGCCCTGCAGAAAGCTGCATCTCTCTGGGATGGCTCAGTCCCATCTTGGACCTTCGTGGGGATTTGCCGTCCCTCCTCTCTCTGCCTGATCTCAGGAGGAGCCTCAGGGCTGAGCTGGTGGTCACGCTGTGCTGACCCCTGGGCTGGAGTGTTGTGTTTGGAGTGGTGGGGGCTTTGCAGGGCTCTGCTCCTGCTGGGAACCTGGCTTCCCATAGGACACCAAAGCAAGACACACAGGCTTGATTTAAAACCTGCCTTGCCCAGAGCTGGCAGAGCTGGGACTAAAACCTGCTTGGCACTGCTTTTCCATCCACACCTGGGGAGCTGCTCCAGCCCCCAGTTCCAGACCCCAGGCAGGGAGCTGGGCTGTCCCCTCATGCCACGCCATGCCCACCAGAGTGGCACAGAGCAGGGTTTGGGTGGCAGACGGGTTTGGATCTGCTCCTGGGCAGAGCTGTGGTGTTGACAGGGGCTGTGGCAGGGACCGAAACCCAACGCCTGCTGTGCCCCTGTGCCAGGCAGCGTCACACCAGAGGGGGCTGGGGGGTGAAGCTCCGCTCCCCACCTGCCTCTACCTGTGCCCAGGCTCCCAGGCAGAGATCCTGTAACAAGGAGCCCTTGTCTCCTGCACAATACCTCCCTTCTGGCCGCAGCACCTGCCGCCCGGGCTGCCGGCGGGGCCGGGGGCTCTGAAGGGCCTTTCTGTGTGGGGATGAATGGGAGCCTGTTTCCCTCCGGTGGGCTCCCACCTCCTGCTTGTCTGCCCACCCCCAGCACCCCCCAGGGCTAGGTCAGCTCAGCCTGGCCCTGTGGGGCTCAGGGCACCCCAAGTTGCTCAGGGTGGGCAGCTCCTGCTACTAATGAAGGGTCAGGGTTTGCCCCAGGCACCCCCATGGCAGAGGGGGTCCCATGCACCCCAAGGGCCTCCAGACCTCAGTTGCAGATTGATTCTTCAGTATAACAACTAAATGTGTCCTGCTGGCCAGTCCAGTTTATTCCAGTCCCCTTTAGACTCAGGAATGGTGGGATGGTGGAAAGAGCCAGGGAGAGCTCAGCAGGATTCCCCTGAGGCTGCAGGCTGGGCTGGCTGTGGTTTTCAGTACATGAGAGTCTTTCCTAGAGGTGGGACCCACCAGGAGGTGGTGGCTGCACAAACCCTGTATTTTAGAAATCCTCATCTCCCCACTTGCAGGTGGGGGCGGGTGGGCAGCGGTGGAGAGGAGAGAAATGGGGGGATCGTGGTGGTGCCCTGTGGCTCTCACAGGTGGGGGGATATCAGGGTGCTGAGTGTCACCTCCTCAGCTGAGCCCTCTCTTGTCTTCTCCCAGCTTGCTGCAGCCAGAGCCGCTGGTCCTGGCTGCCTCAGGAACCCTGCACGGATCCAGCAGCCACAGGTGGGCTCTTGGAGGCAGCTTGGAGAGGTAAAAGGAGGGAAGATTCTCAGCCATCCTGGCAGGAACTGGGAGGCCCCTGCCCGCTGTGGGCTTCCCCAGTGCCCAAGAGATGGATTTTTAACTCTGCCATATGTTTCCCCCATCCCAGTGGGAATTCCTTCAAGCCCTCTGCCGAGCTGGAGGAGCCGGAGCCCAGCAGGAAGCAGGTAATTGTTAGCACAGCACAGGAATGTCCATGGTGCCCCTCCACATGGGCTGTGCTGGCTGAAGGCTCTGTGGGGAGGCTGAGGAGGAGCAGCATCCTCGGGAAGGGATTTACAGAGGAGCAGCCTTGTCCATCCATAGTGGTTCCTCCCAGGTCTCCCTGATGCCCTTCCCCAGGCTGGAGCCAGCACCACCACCCCCTCCAACCCTCAGACTCCTGGGCCAGCTCAGGCTGGAGACTCGTGGGGATGGACCCGGGCCCTGGGGGGCTGTTACTTATAGAGTAATATATTATTAATAAATGTTATTATAGGGCAGAGCCCTAATGGGGTCCACACCTTTAACGGGGTGCCCACACCTGAAGGTGCTGAATCTTTCACACCCTCAGGTGACTCTGTAAGCCCTGGCTCTCCCAGCCCCACTGAGCTGGGTGCCCAAGGCTGCTTTGCAGCATAAACCCAGGGCATGAGGCAGTGCCCTGCCTGGGTGACAGCAGAGCATGTGAATGACAAGAAGCATGTCTGTCCCTGGGTTTGTTCTCACCTTGGTGCCTGCAGAGGGGTGGAGGTGTCGCAGGGAAGGCAGACCCAGGCTGGAGATTGAGCAGAGATTCTCCTTCCTCCCTCCCAGCCCAGCCCCTGCCTCCACTCGGTGATGGCCAGAGCAAAGGCAGACCCCAAATTTCGGGAGATCTTCCGTTTCAACACGCCCGTGCTGATGTGGGACCAGCACTTCACCCTGGAGACCTGGAACAGGCTGAGGACACGACACGTCCCCTACGGCTGGCAAGGCTTGTCCCTGGCAGGTACAGACCCAGCTGGGGTGTGGGGCAGCTTGAGGGGTCTGGGGAGCCCAGAAGAAGGGACTGGAGATGTGGGACAGGCAAGGAGCCCTGCAGAGCAGCTAGGAGCGTTGATCTCTTCCCACCCCACCTCCCAGGGCAGCTTTGCAAACGTTGCTTGCTGCATCTTGTGACATTTTCCCTGAATAAAAGCTCCAGTGTGTCCGTGATTATTAACTGGGGGCAGAGGAGCTCGGACAACCAGCTCCATTGTTGTGCAAGGAGATTGTTTCCCTTCCCACCCCAAACCCACTCTCTGTTCAATCCCTGGGCTGGGAAGTGCTGGGAACAGCGAGCAGGAAGAACCAGTGGCAGCTGCAGAGACTTTGTCAGGAGGGGACGTGGCCAGCACGGGCAGCAGCATCAGCAGGGCTGGGGCTGGAGATGCCTGGATGCTGCATCCCTGTGCCTTGCACAGCCTTGGTGGCCTCTGGAGCAGGGTTTGGAGCATGGGGAGATACAAGGAGGTGGCACCAAGCTGGGTGAGGAGGGCCTGTCTGGTGCCCCCATATCCTACCTGCCTGGCTCGCCAAAAATCTAATAAAAAGTAAAGGAGAGCTCTTTTTGTGCAGTTTACACACTGCTTACAACATAGCTGTGTGAAGGAAAGCTGAAAACTTTTATTTTTATGTTTAGAAAACAACTACTTCAGACATTCTACTGCGTCTTTTTTACTTTTAGATTTAGTTTTTAAAGGTACAGTACTTATTTTTGAGTTAAATAGATGAATGGGGATATAATTTAGCATCAACTCAGGACATTCTACTTATCTCTATATCGTGAACTTAATATTAACACATATATAGTATACAGCTATACATTGATAATGGCAGTGACATTTAGCAAATGATATTTACACGTGGTTTTTACTTAATTAGATTTTTTTGTGCTACACATCGTGTTATTTTATTGCATTATTTACTATGTACCACTTGGTTTCTGAGCAAAGACAACCCTGTGGATGGGTTTGTCTGTGTTTGAGACAGACTCAGTTTAAAGGTGGGTGTGAATTTTCTCGTGTGCTGCTCCTGGCTGCGCCGTTCCAGCTCTGTGTGTGCTGTTGCACGTTCTCACCTGGGCTGGCAGGCACCTTTTCCCTGCTGACTGCTCTCATCCTGCTCCATCCCAGTGGTGGGCAGCACCCTCCAGCTCCTCAACGCCTCGGCCAACCAGCACCTCTGGGACAGGGCAGCCTTCTCGGGGGGCTGCGTGCGCTGCGCCGTGGTGGGCAACGGTGGCATCCTCAATGGCTCGCGGCAGGGCAAGGCCATCGACAGCCACGACCTGGTCTTCAGGTGGGCAAAGAATGCCAGGCAGGGTGGGGCTGTGGGTGCTGGGAGATGCCAGCCCTGCACACGAGCTCTCCCCTTCTCCTCCAGGCTCAACGGTGCCGTGATCAAAGGCTTTGAGGAGGATGTGGGCACCAAGGTCTCCTTCTACGGCTTCACGGTGAACACCATGAAGAACTCCCTCATCTCCTACGAGGAGTACGGCTTCACCCAGATCCCCCAGGGAAAGGTGAGACCCTGGGGCTTGTTGGGTGTTGAATCAAATTGTCCCTTCAGGCTAGGCTTGCTTCTGAGACCTTCTCCCCATCTCGGGAGCCCTCATTCCTCGCCTGCAAGCACGGGCACTGTCCCCAAGCCCCCCCTCCAAATCCCTGTCTGTGTCCCTGCTGCAGGACCTCAAGTACATCTTCATCCCCTCGGATGTCCGTGACTACCTCATGCTGAAATCGGCCATCCAGGGCAGCCCAGTGCCCGAGGGCTCAGACAAGGGGGATGAGTGAGTAGCTCCCCAAGATCCCCCCAGCATCCCCAGTGATGCAGGCATGACACCCTCACCCCACATCTGTCCCTACTGGGATAAACCCCAAGGAGCTCCTGTGACAAAGTTCTGACCTTCTCCTTGCCTTGCTGCAGCCCGAAGAAGTATTTTGGACCAGAGGCATCTGCAGAGAAGTTCAAGCTGCTGCATCCTGATTTCTTGCAGTACCTGACAGCAAGGTGAGGGTGATGAGCCCTGTGGCTGCTGTCTGCTCTGCTCCGGGCTGGGCTCAGACCACCTCCCTCCCTCCTCTGCTTTTTCCAGTACAGACCAGTAGCTGCCCAGCGTCAAAGTGCAGTCCCAGTCTCCCCCAGGCACTGGAATCATCCCTCCCTTTCTGTCTGCACACAAGGCAGAGGCGTCTCTCCCCTGCCATTCCTGCTCACTGCAGTGCAGCTCACATCCCCTGCTATGCCTCCCTGTGCTCGCCTTGCTCCCATTCCCCACAACAAATTACATTTTGTCCCAGTCTAACAGGAGCAAAGGTAGACCCCAACAGGATGGTCTTTCCCTGCCTTCCATGAAAGTAGATGCCCAGCTTGGGGTAGCTCCAAACAGCAGAGAGGTGCCTTTTACCAACCTCTGAGCAAATGAGAGCAGCCATCAGTGCTTCACTCAGTGCTCCTGCCTTGCTGCAGAGGGCTGGGTGGGTGTGGGTGTGGGGGCTGCAGGGACGTGCCAGCCCTGAGCCCCCACAGCCACCGTGTCCCCATCAGGTTCCTGCGCTCGGAGCTGCTGAACACCCAGTATGGCTCCCTGTACATGCCCAGCACCGGCGCTCTCATGCTGCTCACTGCCCTCCACACCTGCGACCAGGTAAGGGCCACAGGGCCACTGCTCCCCCGGGGAACCCCCCTTTGGCTGCTGTGGGCTTCCAGTGTATCCTGGTGGCTGTCCCCCTGTCCCTGAAGGGAGTGCTGGTGGTGGTGATAGACCGCCCAAGGTGAAGCTGTGACCCTGCCCTCTGTCTGCCCCACCTCCTTCCCCACAGGTCAGTGCCTACGGGTTCATCACGGCCAACTACGAGCAGTTCTCAGACCACTACTACGAGGTGGAGAAGAAACCTCTGGTGTTTTATGCCAACCACGACATGATGCTGGAGGCAGCGCTCTGGAGGAGCCTGCACCGTGCAGGGATCATCACCCTCTACCAGCGCTGAGGCCGGGAGGTCGCCCACAGGGGCAAGTCCAAGGACTCTTGTGGCTCTTCTTTTCCCTGAGGGTCACCCTCTCCCTCCTGAGGGCTCTTCCCAGCTGGCCAGCCAGCCCACAGAGCAGACTTGCTGCACCACAGCCGGCAGTGATGTGAGGATAACAGGGAGGCTGAAGCTGGTGGAGGAATGTTGTGTTTCCTCAGGAATCAGTGTGATTGAACACGGCCCTTGGGGCAGCCAGAAGCACCACAGCCCGTGGCTGTGCCCTGCCAGCCCCATGAACGTGGCTTTGGGGCAGCAGTGGCCCCTGTGGAGCACAGGAGGGGCAGGGTTGATGCTGGAGATGCTGGAAAATGCCCTTCGCCTTAAATGCTCACCACCATGGTGGGAGCGTGGCAGGCAGGATAAATCCTTGCACTGGAGACCAGGTGACAGGAGGTGACATGTCTGGAGAACACCTCCCTCCAGAAAGACTGCAGCAAGTCCCAGCTCCAGCCAGCTGTGTGTGGATGTGTGCCACGTTCCAGAAGGATCTGTTTGCCTCCCTGGTCAGTGGCACAGACAGCAGGACAGGCACAGCGGGCTCTGTCACTGTCCTCTTTTTGAGGTCTGGTGTTTTCAGACAAGGAAAGGGCTCAAAAGCCATCAGCTACAGGGAAGGTCACAGCAGCTCAGCCAGGACACCAGGAACAGGCTCTGAGCAGCCCAGAGGTGGCACTGGCCTCAGCCAGAGTGTGGCACTGGGTTTGTCAGCCTTTTCTTGCACAGGGACTCTGTGGTGCCCTCTGAGAGGCAGCCCCACACCAGGTGGGTCAGTGATGGTCACTCTTTTAATTTCCTTCCCCAAACCCCAGGGGAGGGGAGGCTCCTGAACCCTTCAGCTGTCCCTCAAACACCAGCACTGCTCAGGGAGACCCACCCGGGGAGGCTTCTCCAGCTGGTGGGGGCTGGAGACAGAGCTCTGTAACCCAAGACACTTTCCCACTTTGTGTAATTACATAAATGTTGAATGATTGTTTTCCTTAACACCTGTTTCTGTTGTTTTGATGAACTGAGGGGGGTGAGACTCCCCCCTTTACCTCCCACAGCACAGGAGCAGTAAAAGGGAGTAGAGACTTCAACTGGGGAACAGCTCCAGAGGCAGATGGGGATAGAAACCCGTTTAAATCATGGAGACTCTGACTGGGAGACCTGTTAGCTCTGAGCACAGCCCCTTTCCACTTGAAATCCTGTTTGCTGTACGAGGTTGGTGTACAGAGATGGCAAAAGATAGCCTGGCCCTGAGCCAGGGAACCACCAAACCCCCTGAAGCTCCCAGCAGGCTGCTTCCAGCCAGCTCACAGACGCAGGTTAGGCTCCCAGCCTGTTCCAGATGTAATCTCCAGCTTGGGGCCCATCTTGTGTTCCCACGTCTCAAATTAACCTTTGTTCCCATCACAGCCACCCTATACTGGTACCACGGCAGCCTGTCAGGCCTGTTTTGTGTTCCCAAACACTCAGCAAAACCTTTCCTGACAAGAATGAGCCTGATCCTCACATCCCCTGGCCAAGACACTCCGAAACCTCCCCAAACCAGCTCTGGCCAAGGCTCAGGTGACATCAGCAGCACTGTGACACTCAGGGCAGGAGGAGCAGGAGGGTGCTGCCATGGTGCTGCAATCCAGCCTGGAATCATCCAGCTCACAGGCACATCAGGAACTAAACACTGGGAACCTCAACATGCACCTTCCCCTCTCAAAAAGGGACATTCCCAGCCCAGGGTGGAGCCTGGTGCTGGAGTTAACTCTACTTTAAGGATTTATTCATGGCTGTAATCCCAAGCACACCACAAGAACTGTTTGGCACCACACCTTAGCCATCAGTTAGTTTTGTCACACTGTTCCCATGAATTACTTCTGGGACAGAATCTGCAGACACTGAAGTCTTTGTGTTATCATGTTTGCTTGAAGGGTAAGCACACAACTGCCAATTCAGGAAGTTTTAATCCAAAATCCTTCCTACCTGCACAAAACCATTTCTGTCCAAGATTTAGAATCATTACAGGTGGAAAACACCTTTAAGAGCATGGTCTCCAACTTTTACAGAAATAACCAAATAAAACTCAACTTCAACTCAAGATTTTCCACAACTTATTTTATTCTGGAACAGAACAAAGCAGGGAACCACTTTTTCCTCCAGCCAACTGTAGATCTGTTCCTGGTGGAAAAAAAAAAATCAAAGAACAGTATGAGAACAGATGAAAAATGCCTGATTTGCAATCTGGAGTACAGGACTCAGGAGACAATGTTGCTCCCACCCAGGCCAATGGCATTAATTCCCACATCGTTTTTGGTTTTAGTGGTCCCTTACCCATGGTGTGGCTGCAGCAGACACTGAGCAGTGAGGAGGAGCCTCTGGTGGCTGTCTCACATGATGATCAGCAGTCATTTGTGACACCCAGTCCAGAACAATCTTCCTTCCAGATCTGTGAGAAACCACAAACCAAGGCTGTAACCGTTTTCCTAAATAAGTCCATTCTGAAACAATTCCTGCCCCTCTGGTCTCAAAGTACTGAGCAGCTTTTCCCATTTATCATCGGGCTGCTTCTCCACTTTCTCTTCCCTGTCACACCTTGGAAGCCAAAAGCTCCAGGTGCTTGTCCCAGTGCCTGATCCTGAGCTGTCAGAGCACTCTGTGTGCCTGATTTGTGGTGCCATTCCCTCCCCTTGCACAAACCTTGACTCCTGTCACCAGCTCTGCTGGGCGGCCTGTCAGAAGCTGTTACTGACCTTCTGCAAACAAAGCCAAATTCTGCTCAATAAAGCATAAAATCATTTAGCAGAAGGCAGCTGTCAGCTGCCCAAGACAAAGTGCTGTTCCAGCCTGTGTGTTCAGTGACTGTACATCAGGCCAGATTAAAAAATGCATTTCTTATCTGCCCTTCAACCTGTCACTGTTTGCACAAGGAACTTGAAAGCTCTTTGCAGCTCTAAACTGTGCTATGACAACAGCAGCTCTGCAGCTGTGTCTGCACCTGGCTGCTGTCACACAGCACAGGGGACAGATTCTGTCACACTGGTGCCACTCACACCTCTGGACTCTCTGCAAGGGGCAGGGGATCTGCTAAGGGAAGCACCTGAGCCTCAGCAGACATTTTCCTCCTCAAGCTGAGTGTCAGACAGGGATAACAGCACATCACAGGCTCAGGGTTTGTCCCACCCCTGGCTACACAAGCCCCTCATGTTCCCCAGAACCACACACAGTACAGAACCCAGCTGCTCTCCTGGGATTTTTCCTGGTAAAACTTCAGAGATTAGGCTCACTGTGTGACTCAATGTGCCTGGCATATAATTAATGAATTAAAAACAACACACAATGTTGAAGAATTCAAATCTCTTACCAGCCTGAAGCCTGACACAGCAGCTGCACTCTGGCCAAAGCTGTCTTTGGGCAACAGCACCATCAGGATTCTACAGGACCATCTCCTCCTAAATACAAGTTGCAATGAACATTGTTAGCAAAAGTACTTTAAATAAAGTTTGTCTTTTTTTCCTCACCTCTCCTGAAAAGAAAAAACCCAGTAACAGACCACAAAGCAAGAATTAGATAGAAATTCTCAATTCAAAGACAGGCAAATTTTGTCTCATAAACTTAGCAGACACCTGTCCCTCAAGACACAGAGGAGCACGTTTGCCACGAGCCTGCCTCATTCACAGAAAAAAAACTTTGGGAGGTGGATGCTATTTAAATCCTTGCTTAGAGAAAAACCCCACCAGTCTGAGACCATGCTTTGGATCCTTTTAAGCTGTTCCAACCTGACACTCTCCTCCTCATCTTCCAGAAACCTCACAATCCAACTCGTTCCCTGCACACAATAATCCATCCATGGTGTAATCTGTCTATGGGTTTATCTTAAGAAATGCATTCACCAGGCCTAGGGCAGCCACATCTCCTCAGGTGAAGGATGCCTCAGGGTGTGTCCTTCACAGGATGACCCTTTGGGGCAGCTGAGCTGCACCTCCCCACCCCCAGCAACCTGATGCAAGTTTGAAACTGTCCCAGAGCACTCCAGGCAGGCAAACAGAGCAATTATTCTGTCACTAGGTCTATTTCTGTGACAGATACAGTTATGAGATGAGCTGTGTCAAGTGTCTCCATAATGGGCTGTCATCCAATCCCTCCTACCTCTAATCCCACTCTGGCTCATCTCTGACCACGCTGACAAGCAGGTGCTCTGCTGGGAACCAACACCAGGAAAATTCCCATTCAATCCACGCTGCTTTTCAGCTTGTGCTCGGTGGCAGCAAAGGGCAGCACACTCGGGTGGCAGCTGTGACAAAGCTACAGCCCTGATTGGCTTAATTACATTCATCAAGCCGTTGGGGTTTTATATCCCTTCCCATGAGCCCCAGGAATGCAGGAGGGTATAATTTGAGATGGCAGAGCAAGTCTTTCTTCCATAACCCTCGAGGAGAAGAAAAAAACCCCAGACCATGCCAAGACAGAAGCTGCTGTTTCTCACCATTGTGCAGGAGCACTGTGGGTAAATCAGCTCCCCAGCCAGGGGAGTGTTTTCATCCCTTCTTCACACGGTGTCATGCTCTGAAAACGAGAAAGGGGACAGAGTTAGTTCAGGTAACAAATAATTCCTTCACTTTTGTGTCTCTAACACTGAGCCTCAGAATTACGCTTCCACAGAAGAAAGATCAAATTCAGACAGGGATAACTTTTTATCATCACTAGCTCAGCTTCCAGAGCAGCTAAAAGAGCGGAGGACCATCCCAAATCGCAGATCTGTTCTTGCCCTCGTGTCTGCCACGCTCCTCACCCGGGCAGCACCGATGCCTGCGGGTACACCCGAGGCTCCCCGGCCCCACCTGTGCGCGGGGTCTCGGCCCGAGAACCTCCGCCTCGGGATGCTCGGAGCCGCACTCGCTGCCCATAAAACGCCGAGCATCGCTCGGGCCAGCCCGCGGTACCTGGCGCAGCCCCGTCACGGCAGGGCCGGAGCCCGCGGGGCCCGGAGCCCCCGGCCTTGCTCTCTCCATCCACCATGGCGGGGAGCGGGGCCACCCTCACGCCCCCCCCATGCAGCCCTCGCCGCAGCCCTACGGGCGGTCCCAGTAGCCACGGGAGTTCCCCACACACCGTCCCTGCTCCCCCCGAGGCCGCCGTGGCCGCGGATGGAGGCGGATGGTGGCCGATGGCGGCTGGGCCCACTCACCACACGCAGCTCCGCCGCCATGCTGGCTCGGGACCGGCGGGGAGAGCAGAGGGGGCCGCGGGGGCTCATGGGAACTGTAGTCCCGTCCCGTGANAGGCGGTCCCAGCAGCGCACCGGAGCTCCCCGCACACCGCCCCGCCGACCCTGAGGCCGCCGTGGCCACGGATGGCGGCGGATGGCGGCCGATGGCGGCTGGGCCCACTCACCACACGCAGCTCCGCCGCCATGCTGGCTCGGGACCGGAGGAGAGAGCGGAGGGGGCCGCGGGGGCTCATGGGAACTGTAGTCCCGTCCCGTGAGGGCCCCCCTGCAGCGCGGGGGCTGACGGGAATTGTAGTCCCGTCCCGTGAGGGCGCATGGAAGCTGCAGTCCGGCCCCCCCTGCAGCGCGGGGGCTGACGGGAACTGTAGTCCCTTCCCTCAGGAGTAAAGCGCGCTCCTGCGCCCCTCATCCCACTCCTTAATGGCATTTACTAATTATTTATTAATTCTTCATGTCCCCTGTTCATTAGGGAGGCGCGTTTAATTGTTCTTAGTAGGCCGAGTGCTTCAAAAGGCTGAACATGCATCAGGTCATGGAGGAAGGGGCTAATTAGCTGGAAATCAGGGATTAGTCAGAGATTAGTTAGTAAATGTATGTGCTGCGCTTTGAATGTGCAATGCTTCAGGATGTGCTCTGATTGTCCTTTGCTGTTAAAACCTGATGTGAAATCCACGGGATCCTATTTAGCTTATATATGAAACCATGAATGAAATTATAACTTATATATGAAACTATGGATGATTTGTATATGAAGTCTGTGCGATCATTAACAAAGTGCCAACAGAACCAAGGAGCAGAAAAGCAAGAACTGCTAATATCTACTTTCTTGCACCAAAGGCTTATCCATCCTAGTGGTAAAAATCTCCTGTGAATGGGAATGGAAAAACAACAAACCAGAATCTGAAAGCAGCCAAGTCTGAGTACAGATGTCACCCTCGAAATGTCTGGGAATTCGCGATCCCTTGGGAAGTTCGGATTAGAGGTGTGCTCATGGAAAGCTGCCAAGTTCCCACATTCCCTTTGCTCTCCAGAACAGACCATGCTGTTTCTTAAAGTTTCTTCTAAAAAAAGTCAATGGGCTGCAGGAAGTTTTAGGGAAAAAAAAAAAAAAGGCGCAAGAAGGCTGTAGAGAGATGCCAATGTGCTATTATAAATAAGCTGCTTCCAAGACAATCTGGCTGTGGTGTTCCCCAGCCCTCTGTGACCCCGGTAGATGTAGAAACCCCAAATTCTGAGTCCTACAGAGCCCTGGGCTCTGACATGAGGTCCCAAGGGTCTCCCTGCCCCATGGGAGCCTGTGGAATGAGAGTTTAGCCCGGCAGGGATGTAGATGATGGTACAGAGCAGCAGTAATTAACACAGCCTCCCTTAAAGCAGCCTTTGCTCCATGAAGATTTGGCTGGCGGTCTGCCTGGCTGCTTTTAGCTTCCTAAATAAGCAAATACAACCCATCGAATTCAGCTAGTGTTAGCCCTTCAAGGCCCCAAGGGAGGCAAGTTTTAAAAAATAAAGCCATTAAAATCCCCCTTAATCAGAGTTCAGATCCTGGAAAGAGAGAAGATGTAACTTGGATGTGCTGAGGGATTTGATGTTTGGGTGGAAGCCGCTCAGCCTCCAGAGCCTGTGTGTGCCTATAAAAGGATAAGCTCTGCCAGGTACCAAGTAATGAATGGACTCCACAATTAAAACTCGGGATGAGCTAATTATTATGTTTATGCAAACATAATAATTCATGCTTGCAGTGCACGGATAATGTCTCCAAGGATATCTTGGAGTCAGAACAAAGACTCTGGGTGAAGAGGGGGTAGCCATCGCCTCGCCCCTGCCCACGCTTTCCTAATTCTCTGCAGCTTTGCCTGTGTGGGAATTCATCGAGTTTTCTCAGCTCTTCCCTTTAGAGGGCGACCATGTCCCACAGATCTCCAGCACGGAACTTTCACCGGCAAAAGGCAAAGCCTCTCCGAGGTCAGCAGGATGTGGACGCTTTTCTGAGGGTCTGTGAACCTTCTGAGATGTGAAGGAAGTTGAAGCCTGGTCTGAGGGCTGTGTTTGAACACACTCTCCTTCCTCAGGCAGCTGCAGTGCTGCTGCCAAGGGCAGTTTGGAAATAATTTGGATAGATTTCCTGTGGCCTGTCTCTGTCAGTTATGGTATTTTCTTGCTCCAGTCTCTGAAAGGTTGAACAAGTAAGAAAAGCGAGGAAAAGGGCACGCAGATCTTCTACACGTGAACTTTTGAGGGCTGCTCTCAATTTCCCTGCGGAGGATTTGAAGGGGATTGCTTCCTCCCACAAACCAGATGAGAGATCAGTATCTGACAGAGGAGGGAAGGATGGAAAAACAAATGGAAATCAATGACAGAACCACTCCATCTTCAGCTGGGCTTTGATCCCATGCTCGGAATGAAGGACAAGGTCATCTCTCAGTTTTCCACTCATTTCTTCTCTGTAAATCCCTCGAGGGAAAATCTCTCCATGCTTATTGACAGTAATTTGATTTCCTCCTGATTTTCCCTCTGCCTGCCCCGGTCCCACCCCGCAGACAGGGCTCCACAAAGCCTGGAGAAACAAAACATCTGGGGGTTCAGGGATGTTTTGCTGTGGTTATCTTCAACATATGGCCAGGGGGAAGTGGCCAGGGTGTTTGAACGCATTAAAAGGCCAGATCCCAGCCCCTGCCAGGCTTCAGTATACAGAGCACAAGGAGATGCTGAGGTGCAGGGATTGATGCTTGTTTCTGTCAGAAATACTGGGTGCTTAACAAAAAACAGTCCCTTTGGATAAGGCTGGAGATTGCTTGTTGGTATTTCAGGTGCAAGACTTCTGAGAGAAAAAATCTGTACTATTTAAAAAAAAAAAAAAGCCTGTCACAAGGTCCTAGATCCAGGTGTCAGTTGTTTCAAATCAGCCCCTTGAAATGGCAGAAAGGCTTTTTGGAGCTCAGCAGCAGACAAGCAACGTCTTCCCACACAGGACAAGGCACACTGCAAACAAAACATCCTTCCCTGCTCCTGGCAGCAAAGCTCTTAAGCCTTCATTTAATATTAAATACACGTTTAAACCTAAGCCCATTCCTCAGCATGTCTCGTGTGCTTATGTAGAACTTCAGCAGGCTCAGGAATGCTCTGCTGTAACTGGAGGCCTGTGCACTGCATAACAAGAGCTATATGCTCACAGAATATCTGTGCAAAGAAGGGATGGCTTCTCTGGGATGGATTCTGCAGGCTGAGAAGAGAAAATGTTGCCCTTTCTCCTGATGGTGCAGAAGAAATTGCAGCTCTGGCCACTCAGTTGTTCCTCCTGCTTCTTCCCCTTTTTCTCAATTGAGTTTTGGGCACAGTGCACTAAAGCCAATCTCAAGGTGCTTTTTATGAGTGCAACACAGAATGGATCTTGAGGAGATGGTGTCAGTGGGATGGAGACAAGCTGATCAACACTTTTGATCCTTCAGGTCTGTGTCCCAGCCAGGCAAAGTGACCATCTCGTCAGAGCAAGCCAAATTCTGTTCCCAGCTTCTTGGAAGAGCAACCAGAACAGAGAAAACACACAAAATGTTCCAATGGCAGTGCACAAATAGATCCTGGGGCCAGACTGATGCATTTGTCAAACAGGAACAGCAGCAGGAACCCAGCCTCTTCATGGATGAGCATGTGTAATTGGAATATACACCCTGTGAGCATACCCTGAGGTGGGAGATGTGTACAGCTACACAAATGCACCTAAAGTAGCAGGAAAACTTTAACTTTGTAAAGCTATAGAGACTAGGACAGAGATTTCCTTTTAGGCCAAGTTAGAGGAACAAGGAAAGGAGAGCTGTCCTTGCTTTGGGCAAAGAGATGGATCCTCTCTCTATTTTCTGTGTCAGCCTGAGCGATTACAGCACAGTAAGCAGAAAGGGATTGAGTTGGTATAAAAATACCCAGGTAATATTAATGGGAAACTTCTCAGGCCCTCTTTTATCACAGTGTTTCTGTTTGCTTGGGTTATTCGGCCAACCAGCCATTGGTTCAGCCAGCCCCATCTGCACTCTGCTATAAGCAATATTTCATCTATCAGGCTCAGATACCAGAAATATGCTGGGCACGCACGGAGCAAACAAGCATTTTCTTGCAAGTAATTAGCATAAGCTGCACCGAGGTCAAGCAGTTGTCAGAGCACAATGCAAATCAACATTTCTTCCTGCTGCAGATGGGAAATGGAGAATTGCAAATGCCATATCTCTGGCTCACCTCTTGCTTCCCACCATTTATTCCAGGGGAAGGAGATAATTGTTTTGAGGTGCTTTTGAGAATAGCATCTCTGCTGCTTTCAGTGCTTAATGGGGAAAAACACGTTTAAATGATGGAAGGTCACATTATTTTGGGGCCTTTTGGATAATTTTTCTTGCCCTTGTGCAGAGAAAGCAGGCCAAATGCCTAATTTAACCAAGTCTGAAGGTAAACTGAGGCTTTTCAAGATGACAGAGGGCAGCTGGTTAAAGGACAGTGGTTATTCCTCCTGCTGCCTGTTAAAAGGTTTCTTGAGAACAGTTTCCCAGTGACATCTGCTTGAAGGAGCCCTGCTGCAGGGCCTCAGACCAAGGGCCACCCAGACTCACGTCATTTTTCCAAGAGATGTCCAAAATGAATGCCTAGGGAATGCAGGAGCAGCGATGACTTACAGTTCATCTCCCAGCACCTTTCCAGCCACCAACCTTTTGAGGTGTGCAGATTCTGAGAGCTAGAGGTCATTTCACTGCCCCTATTAAAGAGTGTTCTCTGGAACAGAGATTCCAGTAACTTTATTTTCCATGAACTTGCTGAGTGAGTCTGTAACAGCCATTCCCTCCTGTGGGGAGGAGAGGGACCAGCTTCCTTTTGTTTGCTCCACGTCTGGCTCCTGGTGGTTTTGTTTGGTGGCCCCAAGTTCCTATACAGGAAGAGACCATAAATGGCTTTTTCTGTCAACCTTCACTGTATGGGTACAACTCATGGATCTACTTATCCTAGCCTTCTCTTCAGGCTCACAAGTGTGGTCTCTTCAGAGTAGATCAAAGAGGGTGGTGTTGTTTTAAACCACTGTTTTCCTCCAGAATGTGATCTATCCACTTGCAGATGGCTCTTATGGTCTCTAAGGCCTCCCGTGGATTAGCCTGGGTTGGTGCTGTATAAACATTTTCCCCGTCTCACATCCTGCTTCCACAGCATGTCTCATATTCACTTCTCTGTCCTTTCCCTCAATCCAAACATCCTGCAGAAAGCCTCCAGCTCTCCTGGACAGCCTTCCTCGCTCCCTTTCCCCACAGGTTGCAAATAAAACTCAGTCAGCCCGACACAACCCCCGGATTCCCAGATGCCTGCCTACAAGGGAGAGGCTCACATGCTTCTCTTTCTGACCAAGCTACCACCACGCTGCTGCGGTGCTGCTGCTGCAAGGTCGGTCTGTCTTCAGCCATCTCCCCCCCCCTGCACTTCTCGAGTGCTCTCCTCTCTTCCCTCAGCTGTCATCTCCTCGCTGCTGAAGGAGGTGGGCGGGAGAACACGCTCCGCGGGAGATGGCTAATCTTCCATATCGCTGCTGCTCCGAGATGGGAGCACTCAGCTGCTCTGGCATCCTCCTCCAGCTCTCCTCCCAAGGTCAGGGGGAGAAAGCCCCACCGTGGTTGTCTAGGAAGTGCTGCTGGGGGCTTGGGGTGTGTGTGGGGAGC
Source organism: Thryothorus ludovicianus (assembly GCA_013397245.1). NCBI lineage: Eukaryota > Metazoa > Chordata > Aves > Passeriformes > Certhiidae > Thryothorus > Thryothorus ludovicianus. The sequence goes on from VZTB01003734.1 coordinate 314,564, forward strand.
TGGATGTGAACCCCTTTATCCCACAAACCCAGCACACTGCAGAGGGAACTGCTCCTCTCCTTCTTTTTTGGGGGGCAGGACTGAGGTTTAGGGAGGTCACAGGGGTCCCTTCTGCTGGAGCAGCTGTGGGGCAGGCAAGGTGAGGCAGGGGGAGCCAGGACAGCATGGGTGGTACTGTCACAAACCACAGCACCTGGTTTTCCAGAAGTTGCATGTGAAGTGCTGCTGACTTGGAGCAGCTGGCAAAAAAAACTGGAAACAACCCCCCTCCACCCCAATCGTTATTTAAACAGTATAAAGGTCTCTGTAAATGTTTAAAACAACGTGGTTGTGAGGGGAAGGAGGAAAGACAAACAAGTTTGCTGTTTCAGCTTTGCAGAAACAGATCTTAATTTTTGGCAGGGTTTTATTCATCCAGAAGATTCAGCTGCTAGCCTGCTTTGGGAGGCTCCAAATTCATAATCACTTCCCCAGACATCTTCTTCCAAGAGGCTGCAGTTTGCCATGGGCACCACCTTTGGTGTCTATGTTTGGTCAGGGCCTCATGCCATGGGATCCCAGTTCATGGCCAGGGCACCTCTGCTAGGAGTCAGTGGCTGTGAGTGCATGCTCCCAGCGGTGTTTTGCTTTCCCAGACCTAAGATTTATGGTGGCCAAAGCTCAGCAGGAGCCAGGGAGCTCAAAGGAGCATGGACTGAGCTCTGGGCTCTGTGCTCAGGGCTCTGGGCTCTGAGCTCTGAGCTCTGGGCTCTAAGCTCTGGGCTCTGGGCTCTGAGCTCTGGGCTCTAAGCTCTGGGCTCTGGACTCTGACTCTGGACTCTGAGCTCTGAGCTCTAAGCTCTGAGCTCTGAGCTCTAAGCTCTGGGCTCTGAGCTCTGAGCTCTGAGCTCTGAGCTCTGGACTCTGAGCTCTGAGCTCTGAGCTCTGGACTCTGGACTCTCAGCTCTGAGCTCTGGGCTCTGGGCTCTGGGCTCTGAGCTCTGGGCTGGCAGACTGCTGGGGTACCAGCAGGGCAGGAATCAGGAGCCCCCCTGTTTCCTGAGCACCTCTCCCAGTTCCATCCCACTGCCCTTCCTTCTTCATCCATCTTAGCAGCACTGCCAGCACCTGCTACATTACCACAGCATCACCCTATGTAATTCCTGTTTAAATACACAGCTGGCAACTACTCCAGCTTTTTGCTGTTGAAGAGCTGGAGCTGCATCCTGGTTTGGCTCCAGGCTGAGAGGGAATTGATCTGAAGAACTGGGCATTGCAGGCTGCTGGAGATCCGTGGCTGCTCTGCAGCCTCCATGCAGATCTGATGCTCTGGGTCCCAGCTCCCAAATCCTGGAGCAGGACCATCATCTGTGTGGGCTCTCAGGGAAAGCCTCTCTCATCTTGCTCAGCATGAAGGAGACTTTGGACTGGGAAAAAGAGGGTTCATCCTTGAGGAAGAGATAAGAGAAACAGGTCCCTGGGGAGCAGAGGGGGACTGTGCTCCTCAACTTGCCCGAGGTCTGAGATTGTCCTCAGCCCTCAATCAAGGCTTGCTTCTGCCCAGTCCTACCTGCTCTGCTCCTGTCCAACCAAAGAAGAAGTTTGTGCTCCTGCTTAGTTTTGTGTTGCCCTGCTGTCCTTCTGGCCCAATCCTGCTCAGCCCCATGCCCAGCTGTGGGGCACAGATCCCTCTGGATCTATGCTCCTCTCTGCTCTGAGTGTGTGCAACCTGTAGTGCTACAGAAAAATGCTCTGATCTCCTCACAGAAATGTGATCTCTGATCACCTGTATTTGCTCTACAACCTCTAGGATGACATTCCTGCCTCAGCTGTTCAGCCTGGCAAAGGTCCTGGTCCTGAAGATGCTGTTTCCAGAGAAGCTTAAGCACCTGTTGGGTGGCTAAAAAAGCCTTGCTGCTGCTGAGGTGTGTGTGGCTGCTCCTCTGTAGATTTGAGAGGAGGATGTAAATAATGGTTCCTCATACAGCCAGTCCCAGCCTGGCTCTTGCTGCTTCTGTTTCTGGAGTGACCTGTTCCAAAATAGAAAGACTGAGCTCAGCTAGGCTGGCTTAGCTCTTGAGCAGGGCTGCTCCTGTTGCCTGGGACTTCATGTAATTTTTGGGGGGAAAACTCTGATGCTATTTTCAACCAAAGCCTGAAGAGTGATGTGATGGACCAGCTGCTTGTGTGCTGTCCTGCCTCCCTGGAGTCCTCTTCTACTCAAATCAGTAACTGCCCACAGACAGCACCAGGAAAAGCTGTTGCTGTGGTCTCCTTTGCTTTTCTAACTTCAGCCAGCTCCTGTGCAGAGCCTACACTGAGATAAAAGAGACTGACACAGTGTGAAACCTTCCTCCTCTTCAGCAGATGGTGTTTGTGACAGTGGACTTTGCTTGTGTTGTTGTAGCAGAACGGCCTGGGCTAGCCAAGAAACAAAAGGAGAAGCTGCAGTCTGGGCTTGCTGGAACTGGCTTGCTGTGTAAACCTGGCCTGAAAACCTAGATCACAAAGGAATTCTTGATTTTTCAAGGATTGGGCTTTTCTGTCATCTCCAGCTTACAAGCTAAAGCGCTGTCTTGACTTGCCTGCAGTGAGCAGCTCCAGTCTCTCTGAAGCACTCTCAGCAATCTCCTGGGAATCTCAGTGAGCAGGGAGGTGAGGCGTGCTGCAATGTGAACTTCATGTTACCCTCACAGAAAACCTTAATGCATCTCAAGTGGGGCTAACTGGGTGTTGCTGCCTTAGGCTTCAGCAGATCAGCGCTGCACCTGTCCTAGCTGTGAACTCTACATGCTCCATGCCTAAAAATCCTCATGGTCAGAGAAACTGCCCTGAGCCTGTTCCTGCACACCCTGCTAAAATGATCACTGAGAAGGTGAAGCTGAACCTCCACCAGACCCATTTCTGTCAGACTGAGACTGCCAAGCACTAACTGCAGAGTATAACTGCAGATTTCAAGATAAGCCTCAGCCTCAATCAGGGTGAACAAGAAAAACATATTGCCTTCATACTGTCTGAAGGCTGCCTTCTGCACCATGACTGAGGGTGGAACCCTGTTATCAGCAAGGAGCAGGTGTCAGCTGGCTTAAGGCCTCCAAGAAACTGGCTTGCCAATATTTCTGTCCTTATTCTATCTATCACATTCAAGATGTGAGCGAACACAGAGCAAGTGTTGTTCCTTCAGCTGAAAGGGGCAAGAAGCCATGTGCTTTGAGGCTGCTTGTGTGTCTCAGCAGGTTCCAGGCCTCCAGAAACACTTTCCTCAATTTCCTTCTGGCTATCTCGGCCACGTTCCCAGCCCTGCCAAACCACAGCAATCTGTGAAGGAATTGGTGAGCATGGCAGGGAGACTATTGCAGGTGCCATCCCACATTTGGGAGAGATACTGACCTTCATGGGGAAAGGGCTATGTTCATCTGGGAGCACACAAAACTCCTATGGACACAGATACATCCACATGCAATCCGTGCTCAGCCCATGCAACCCCTTGTGTACTTCCCTCCCCGCCAGTCTGACTCTGATAGAACCAGATTTCCTCACAGCACTTGGGGATAAACTTCTCTTAGGCCTGTCAAGCCTCAAAAACTCTTTCATGGCAAGCCATGTGTGAACTTAATGTTCTCCATATCAGCACCACCTACCTGCCTCTACTCTGCCCAGGTACAATAGTGACAACAGGCCTGGGCGTGTAGGAGGACACTGGACTTGAGTGCTGGGGGGGTTCAGCCAGAGTGCACTGTTCCCCACAGTGCTGCTTTCAGCTAAAGACCAGATCTCTCTTCACCTCCTCTTTGACTCAAAGCTCTCAAAGTGGTGCCGTATGGATCTGATCACGATGTTCATTAGTCTCTGTCTGAGGCCCCTCATGCTGCAAAATCCCTGGAGGGGATGGGTTGGAGTGGGATGGGGTTTGCTGCTGCTGAGATCTGGTGGTTTTTCCCCTGGGGTTTCAAGAAGTTTTGTTCCACCCATGAAAAGTGCCAGGCGTCGGGGGAAGATTTGTTTCTTGGCAGCTGTTCCCGTTTTGCTCCAGAAAACCGATGCTGTGCTAGGAATGCACCGTGACTGAAACGCCTCTGGGCTGCTCAGGTCAAATAGCAGCAATAGGGGAAATGGGGCACAGGAGAGCAGTTCTGCTCAGCAAACAGGAGGGCCAGGCCCTTTCATTCCCCTTTCATCCTTCCCTGAGCCAAATACCTCAGGAGCTGAGTAGCTTGAGGGAGAGGAGGAAGCTGGGGGTTAGCAGGCTGCTTCCTCCCACCTCTGGCAGCCCCAGAGTACAGGCATGCATGCTTGGCTCTGCCTGTTCCTGCTCTGGGAAGCTTTGACACTGTCAGTCTCATTCCTTTTGAGGTGGTGTCTGATCCCTGTGGAGAACAGACCATGCTCTCTCCATTTGTTTTGCCGAGGGCTCAGGAAAGCTTTCAGGATCAGAGGTTTAAACAAGGGGTGTGACAAGCAGCGACAGTTTGGGAAAACACAAGCAGCAAAAGGTTTTGGTACTGTCAGAGAACATGACAGGCAAGTTCACAGCCCCTGCGGGCCTTTGGCTTCCTGTTTTCTTTTGCCAAACGGGGAAAGCAATCCTGTGCAGTGACAGAATCGCAGGTGGTGACCTTGTGGCAGGCAGGGCAGAGCTGGAGATGCTGAGAGCAAAGCAGCAAGCCTAGGCAGGGACTGGGATGAGGAGATATTCTGCAAGGGCTAGAGAGGATGCTGTGAGCATCTGGAAACTCAGCTCCTCCAGCTCAGCTCTGTCCTCTGCGCCCTGGATGCTGAAACTGCTCTCAGGGCATCTCTTCCTGCTGCTCAGAGGCTGCCAGGGTTGATAGGAACCTCTGGGGCTGGAGAATGGGGGGTGAGAGGAGCTCAAAACTTGTCTCCTTGCCCTCCAGCAGCTGAAGATGCCAGTACTGGTAGTGGGACCAGTGACCCCTGGGTGAGTGCAGTGTGGGGGCACAGCCCTGATGCTCCAGCCCCTCAGTACCACTGCAAAATGGGTCGTCCCATCAAAACAGATCTTGCCTTGTTCCCAGACTAAAAGAAGAGGTTTTGTGATAAAAAGCTGCAGCTGGTCTTTCTAATCTTCCACCAGTGTCTGCATTAACTGTCAAGACAGTGATTTCCTTGATGCTGAGCAATTTTTTTCTGTGCACGCATCCAGCTAATCAATTAAGTTTCTCAGCAGCTTCCTCCAGCATTCAAGCTTGGAGGGTGGAAGGAATTTGTTATTCTAGGCACTGTTGGAGAGGCATGAACTGTACTAAAAGCAAATTGGTTGCGCTTTCCAAGCACTGACACTCTTCACTCACAGCCTGTCTTGCTGATCCTCCTCCCTCTGCCTCCTCCCTGCTCTCCTGAGCAGCTCTGGGGCAGCCCAGGGCTGGCCTGAGGCACATCTGCTCAGCACAAGCTGTGCCCAGCTGTGATGGGGCTGGGTTTTTGAGACACTCAGTGTCCCAGGCAGAGGCGTGGGTGTTTTCCTTGGGCAGGTCAGTTTAGCTGTGTAGGGCTGAATGGTGGTGGTTTGTCTCTCACCTGCTGTCCCAGCTGCAGCTGGTACAAGGTGACAAGGCTGGGTACTACACCACTGTCATGGGGATGTGCCAGGCTAGGTTGGTTCCTCCCTCTGCTGAAAAAATATTCTCTCTTGATGTTTTTATTCTTTTTCCCTTCTTGTTTTCCTCTTTCTTTTGTTGCTCCTTGCCCTGCCTAAGTGTGGTTTCTCTGCAGATGGGAGGCAGATCCCATGGGATGGATTCACATCCATCCCAGGAACCCTGGCTTTCACCGAGCTGAGCACAGGGCTGGGAAAGGGAAGTGCAAGGATCCAGCATAGTGGGTGGGAGAAACATGGGGAATTTGGGGTGATCTTGGGAAGATTTATGGATGGTTGAGAAGAAACTCCTGCCAGATCGGATACACCCTGGCTCCCTTCTAGTGGGAATGGGGATGTTTTTTATGAGTGTTTAGCAATGCAATGGCTCAAACATGGGAGCGGCAGGGTGGCCAGAGTCAGGAGGGCTGCAGAGGTTTGTTAGGAGCACAGCCAGTGGTGTAAAACTCCTCACTCCCCACTCTCTGGCCTGTCAGGATGTACGCACGCATCCTCCCGGGCCAAGGAAAACTTGGCGCCAGCAGAGCAGAGCTGGGTGGCTGGCGAGTAGGGATGGCCACAGCCTGAGCCCAGCCTGGCCTGGAGGTCAACAATTTCCCATTAAATGCAGCCTGGCAGCCTCAGGAATGCCTGCTCAAAGGCTTACCTGCTGATTTGTTGCCCAACATGTCATCCTGCTTGGAAATCTCAGCACGGAGGATAAGGAGGAAGTGGGTGAAGAAAATGAGCCATGCCTTCAGAGGGTTATCTTTATCAGCAAGAGGATTTCAGCCACCTTCAGTTCTGGTTCTGTTGCTGACATTCCCTCTGTAGCTGAAATCCCGTAGATGTTCTGCTTGAGAAGTGATTTGGTGAGCAAGGAAAGAGAACCCAAGGCCCCTGCTGCCAGTCTTCTTTCCAAGCTGTTGCACAATACTATTCTGGGGTTAACAAACCAGGAACATCTGGGAATAATCAAAGCTATTTAGGCTCTGAGAAAGCATGGCTGGAGAAAGTTTGAAGGAAGCAACTTGAAAGCTCAGTACTGTTAAAAACAGTCTGTAAGCCCTGAAAACTAAAACTAGGGTAACATCTACAAAGAGTAAGGAAGTATCAAAAGAAGGATCTAATATCCTCTGAGGAGCAGAGAGGAGCCAGAATGAATTGTAATGCTTGAGCTTCTAAGCTACAGGGCATTAAAAAATTGCTTCAGAACAAACAGATCTGCCTTTCCTGCGGTTTCCACTGGCATGAGAGCAGAGGGAAAGACCAGGGCTCTGGCTGAAGAGCAGCTTGGGGATTGGAAGTGTGATTTAAAGACAGATAATTGAAATCTCCAAAAGCCTGGTAATGGTGCTGCAGAGCCCACAGTGAGCGGTACCTGCCAGGGCTGGGTCCGGGGGAACTCAGGGCACACAGCAGAGATTCAGGGCCAGTGGCATCCCTGGCAGGGATCACCAGCCAGAGTACAGCAGGTAAAGGAGGATTTTAACCTGCAGGCTTTGCAGGATGTGTGCTTGGGCTGACTGGTGGCATTGCCACCACAGGTCGTGATTCCTGGAGGATGCTGCTCGTGGAGGGTGGCAGTGCTTTGCTGTCTCTCACTGTGGGGAACATGCTCAGGTCTCTTCTGGTGTGGGAGCTCAGACAATCCTGGATCATCCTGGTGGATAACCCAGGGCTGGCTGCTGGGAACACCGTCCATGGGGTGTCCAGCTGGCAGCAGGGACTGTGCTGCTCTGTGGGCTGGCTGAGCTACCTGCAGCCCTGACCCTGCTCCTTCTGCAGGAGCCTGGAGGCTGCTTCCCTGGAGTGACTCAGGGAGCCAGAAATCCCCTCTTTCAGCATCACAGGAATCAAAGCTTGTCTCTGGGAAATCTCACTGCTTCTGGTTTATAGGAGATTTAATCTTGGAAGGCCTCTCTCAGTTCTTTCCATTTCCTCTCATATCACTTTACATCTCCTGCTATTTCTGCCCCTGGCTGGTTACGGGGTACAAGCCCCCAATATCTCCAAGACCCTGGGTGTGGGGTGGGTGAGCACACAGCAGGAAGGACAATGGCACAGCCAGCCACCACAGGAGATGTGGAAATTGCTAAAGATTTGGGGAATCCAGATTTACTGCGTCTTCTGTAGCAATCTGGCCTCCCCAGCATCCTTGTAAATGAGAAACCACATAAGCCTCACACTCTATTATTGCTTCAGAGCATGAGAGTCCCTCATTTAGGATAAACATTCTCATCTCCAGCAGAGCATGAATAACATTAAATGAGATAGTTAAAATGTTTCAGGCCAATTACAGCCCTGGTGTAACTTCGGCAGAGTTACACCAGGGATTAATTTGATCCGGAGAGCTCTGCCTCCTGTTCCAAACTGGGATTCCAGCACGGGTAATTACATCCTGCCTCTCTGCACTTCCTCTGGAGTTTTAATTGGGTTGAATGGACTCAACTTCTTCTCTTTTCCTCAGAAAGCCATGAAATTTCCAAAATGTTATATGAGGGAGCTGTGTGCTGCCTCTCTGCCAGGCTAGTGTGGGTCCCTGGGTGTGGGTGCACAGCAGCCTGCACCCCTCTGTACCTTCTGCTGGCAAACCCACCACCCCAATCTTATGATAGGGGTCCAGCCCTCACATCCCAGCCTGGATCCCAGACCAGGACCCCTGTGCACTGTGACAGGCAGCTGGACTGTCTCCCCCTTCCACTTCCCAGCCCTCTTAGTAAGTAAATCAGCATTAATTAGGGACATTTGACCCTCTCATTCCCTGAACAGCCTCATGAAGCATTTTTGTTCCATGAGATAGTTAAGAAACTTGAAGTAATTTCCTCTACTTGCTTCTACTGTAGCTTTTTGGTTGATTTTTTTTTTTTTTTTTGAGAAAAGAGCAAGTTATAGGCCACACACAGCCTTTAGGATGCCTCAGGAGTGGGAGCAGAGGAGAGACAGCAGGGTCTGATGTGGAGGAGATGGAGCAGACAGGGCAGTTGAGATGAGGTGATCCCAGTCCTGGTCCACTTGCTTTGTCAGAGAATCCACGTGTGCAACTGGGACCAGAGGGTCAGAGCTGGGAAAATACACATGCTGGCTGTGATTAGGAATTGAATTGGGGAGGAATTGGATTCCTAGGCATTATCTCACTGAGCTGGAGCAATACAGAGCCATACATCCTCCACAGCCAACTGCATACAGGGGCGACAGCAGAGGGAAGGGTGCTGGGAACAGTCTCCCTCGCAGATTTCCAGGACTTTCTGCTGCTGTGTGGTCCACTTCCCTTCTCAGAAAGAAATGATGAAAACAGACAGTCCAATAAACCCTGGGGAGCTGGGCCTAGCAAGGCCCCACAGCTTCACCCCCTCCTCCAAGCTCTGCTGGTCCCACACCACCTCCACTCCCAGCTGGAGGTAGCCCACTCAAAGTTTCATTTCCCTTTTTATTTTTTCCCAAACCATATTTTAGTGGGGATTGAGATGGAAAGAAGAAGAGCAGAGATGTCCTCCTTCCTCCTCAAACAAACAGCATCTCCTCAGTGGGATCACGACAGTGGGACCACGATGGGGGAGCCATGTCCACCAGCATCCCTCAGAAAAACACTGGTGACACCACTCCTGACCTGTGAGGGCTGCCACCACCCTTCTGAGTTTCTCACAGAGGGTGGCTTTTGCCAGCAGAGAGGACACAATGAACAGATTAAGCGAATTCCCACTCCCACCCACCAAGGGCCTTCCAGCTCCATCCCAAATCTTGATTTGCAAACAGCAAACTCCTCGCCATGGCCAGCAAGCCTTGGCTACAGGCACGCACCCGCTCTGAGCTCAGCTGCTGGCTGAGTAAATAAAGAACATTTCTCATGAAATCCACCCTCTCAGAGGTCCCCAGGCAGAGAGCTGGCCTTTCCATGGCTCAGGAAACCTTTATCCCCCAGATCTGCAGCACTCCCCTGCAGCTGATTTAGCAAGTGCTGTTTGCACACCCAGGTTTGCAGGGCAGTGACCCTGTCCCAGCAGCACTGTGACATTTGCTGGCACCATTTCCATCTGGCCTCATGTTGTCCTCTCTAAGAGGTTTTTGAGTGCTGGTCCAGATGGGGAGAAAGGTCGGAGTTATTGATGGAAAGGTCCAGCCTGAAGTCTGGATTTTCACTAAGCTCAGAATGATTGTGCCTGGGCTAACCCTGCTGATCAGGGCTCCAGTGGGCTCCCCTCAGCAAGGTTCTGCTCCAGTCTTTGGGGGTCCCATAGCCCCTGCATGCACCCAGCATTCTTGGGGCTCCTCTCCATCCTTTTTCTGACCTTGCAGATCCTCCTTGCTGCTCATTTCTGCCCACCCAGGCTGAGCAGCACCTCTACAACTAAGCCCTTGACCTTTATTTTCCCTTAAATCAATACATAAAAGCCATTCTACATCAATACCAGCACATCAGGGGAACCTAGGTGATTCATATCATCAGAGGAGCTGGTTCTGCTTTTGAGGCTCAATCCTAGTAAGTTTTTGTCCTTTCAGATTCCAATCTTTTCTGTGCTGCCTTCAGCACAGCATTGTGTTCATCCCCTGACCCCCCTTCCTGGCATTATTGACTAGATACATTATTGACTCTGTGTCTTGCATTTAATCTGCTATAAAATGAAGGTAGCTCCAGGTAAAAACAGATTTATTCCCCCTGATCATAATACTTCTGCCAAAAAGAAGAAAAATGTTAAACATGAGTTGAGGTTGAAGAAGCTTAATTTAAAAACTTACAGGGAAAAAAAATCTATTAGGAAAACTCTATAGAACTCTGTGAAATTCTCAGTATGGTGAAGCAAGCTGCTGGGAGCTCTTGTCTGTATGTCTGGCACTACCTCTGAGGCAGGGAGGTGACCCTACAGCCTCAGGATGGGGAGGGGGTGCTGACATCAACCAGGAACACCCTGGGCAGGAGACACATCCCAGATTTCTTCTCCCACCATCAGCCTCTCTCCTTCCCCCATTCCTGTGGTGTCAGGCGTGGCTGGCTCTCAGAAGAAGCAAACAGCCTGGTTTGGGTGCAAATTGGGTGAATTTGGCACTGAAAATTTGTACCAGCCACGGTGAGGCCAGCACAACTGTGCCCATGGAAAAGATTCAGCTTGTGACCACTTCACTCACCAAAAAAGCCAAGAGCTGTCTCCTTCTGTCTAACATCTGCTTGCAAAAGCTTTGGGAGCTGCTTTTCCAGTGAAGTTGAAGCTGATGTTTGCGAGCCCACCCCTCCCAATGATCAGCACACCCCGATAGACTTTTCCCATCAGAGCATTTATTTTTACAACAGGACACTGAGTCCTCAAACAAATGAAGGCTTGCACAAGAAGTTGTCTGCCTCAGTTTGGCAGCAAGCAGGAATATTTCTCTTTATTCTAAACCCAAATTTTTGTGGCTAAATAGAGCCAAAAATATATCTCACCCTGCTACTTCTCCCAGACACAGGACATCTCTGAAAGCCGAAAGCAACTCTTCCCCTGCCACAAATGGACCAAATAAACCCAGCACGAGACTGGTGCTTAGGAGAAGCCAATGTGCCTCTAATGCTGTCATCTACAGCGAGCTGTCTGCACACTGATCTTTTATTAATGGGTTTATATCCATGGGAAAGCTGCAGAGCACATGAGAACCCCATGGCCGAGAGCAGGACCCCCGATTGCTCCGTGCCCAGAGCACGACCCAGGGCTCAGCCTCACACAGGCAAATTCCCTTCCTTTCCCAGCATTTAGCCCAGGGCCTGGTGCCCCCTGAGCTGTGGGAGGGCAGCTGGGTGATGTGGGTTTGTTGCTCTCGTGGGTTGTTTTACAGAGGGTTTCAGCAGGTGCCGAGGCTGGGATGTGCTCAGCGCTGGCTGCAGAGTGCAGGGGAGCTGCAGGACAAGAAGGAGTCGTGGTTAATTGGTGAATTGTGGTTAATTGTTTGTTGAGAGCTGGGACAGATGGGGTTAGAAGCCTTGGGGGATCTGCCAAAGGAAAGGCAGGGCATGGTGAGTCCCTGAGCATTCAGCAGGGCTCAGGCAGCTCTGGCCCCAGATTCTCCCCACAGCCCAGCCCAGTGTTCCCTCACCCTTGATGCCAAAGATTCCCTCCCAGAGCCAAGGCTCTGTGTGTGAGCTTTGCTGGGAACTGCAAATGGACACCCCAGAGCTAGCCCTCACTCCTTGGGGTCACTGAGCAGGACACAAAACCACATCACTCCCAAATCCCACATAGAATCACAGTATGGCTGAGGTTGGAAGGCACCTTAAAGAGCATCTTGTTCCAATCCTCTTCTACTAGACCAGATTCCTCAAAGCCCCATCCATCAACATTTTCAGGGGTGTGGCATCCTCATCCTCCCTGGGCAACATGCACCCATCCCAGCTGGATCACCACTGGCTCTGCTGCTTTTTCTGTCTCTATGAGGTGCTCCAGGCAGCAGGTGGGAGGCCTCAGAGAAACAGCTGGGTGTGCCCTCACTTGGGAACCAAAATGCAATTGAAAGTAATGGAAAAATTTGGGTTCTCCTTCCAATCCAACCATCCCAGGTTTAATTTCCTTTCTCCAGAGAAAGGCACTTTTCTTGAGACTTTACAGCCTCACCAATAGGAAGGAAAACCAATAAATCCTGGGTGAAACACAAAAAAATCACCATTAAAATACTTGAAGGCGAAGAGCAGGCTTTTTGCACGTCCTTCCCCCAGTTTCCTCAGAGCTGCATCATCCCAGATCACTGCTGCATCCCCCTGGCCTTTACTCCAAAGCGCTGTTACGTGGTGTGAGTGTCAGGCTCTCTCCTGATCTCTTCCTCTCCCTCGGAGTGCCTGGGGACAGAGGACATGGGGTGAGCTGTGGGCAGTGGTGCTCATTGCAGCCCCTGGCTAAAAGGAAGTGAGAACTTGCTCCAGTAAAGGGTATTTTTGCACTGAAGAGCAGAGCCCCCAGAAACAGCAAACCCTCCTTTTCCCCACATCCCCCTGTCTCTGCAGCAGCAAGGATGAATCTCCCTTACAGGGGACCAAGCAGCTCAGCTCCAGTCCCACAAGGAATTGCTGCAGCACAGTTTAGCCCTGGAATATGCTGATTTTATCCAACAATTCTTTTCTTCTTCCTTTTTATTTCCCAGGAAATAAATAAATGATGAAAGTCTTCCATCACCCGCTCTCCAAGCAGCTGTCCCCGTATCACGGCCCAAGCTTCCCCTGGGCTTTGGAACTGGGTCAGTGAGGAACATCCAGCACTGGTTCTTGCCACTGAAATTCATAGAAAGCAGATATGGCCCCTGGCTGCTTTGGAGCAACTTTGCCTTTTTAGCACAAATCTCAGCCTGCTTAGGGTGGGCTGGAGGGGCAGACACACAGCACTTACAGCTGGGGAAACCAGGCAAAAGAGGGAGCAGCTTCATCCTGTGATTGTGCCCCTGCTCTTCTGACAGTTTATTCTCTGCCCTGTTATACCCCATGCTAAAAGGGAATTTGTTCTCAATGGGTTGGGGACCAGATCTTGGGACAGAGCTTATTTCATCATAGGGAACGTGGCTGAAACAAGACCAAAGCAGAGCTGCAGAGACCAGAAAGGTGGGAAAAACCTATCCCTACCTTCAGGTACCATTGGCTTTTCCACTTGTGCCCCTTTGCAGTGCTAGAATTTGGGGTCACTTTCAGTAACTAGCTCCAAAATCAGAAGGAAAAGCCAGAGACGCTCTCTGAGTCACTGGAATGTTGTTACCAAGGACACTAAGGTTCCTGATTTTGAAGAAGAGATTAATTACATTCTACAAATAGACATTTTATCTGCACTGAAGAGCAGCAAGAGCAAGTTCTTTTAGCGTGGCTCATTATGTATCAGCAGGTAGTATTGTGACAGATGTAGGAATGCAGTCGTATTGTCAGTGGGGTTTAATCATCAGAGAGCTGTCTTCCCCAGGTCAGCTCCCTGTGAGGATTTGTAATATTTACATAGCACTTGGGGCTGGCTTCTTTATTGCCGGAGTCTGTATTCACTCGTCAGTCTCTCATTATGCATGTGCCAGTATTAATTGCATTTAGAAATGAGATTCTAAAGCAGAAGTGAGAGCTATTTAGACCTCCATTCAGCTTGAAAGACAGCAGCCTTCTGTGTGACAGCTCTCGAGATGTTCTTGTGCTCAGCTCTCTCCCCAGCTGAAAAGCAGGTGTTGGAGAGAGTTGGTGTCAGAGCCACTGTATCAGCACTGCCTTTTGTGCATGCCCAGACATTTATATAACCAACAGGATAATGACTCCGCAGAAGTGGCACAGAATTGACCCTTCTGGTACTGGAATGAAAACAGGGAGAGAGAGGAGCTGCTCAGCTGCTGTGCAGATATGGGGAAGGAAGCAATGCTGAGCCCTATCTCCTGTGGAAAGAAGAGGGGTGTTCCCTTGCTGGTGGGTTTGAGGGTTATTTATCAGCTCGCCCGTGCCTGCAGCACTTTGGGGCTGTGTTTGTGGCCTTGCTAATGCATTTAAAGTGTCCAGAAATTGGGCTGACACTCGTCTGTGCCTGCCTGCTGAGCACTGATTGCTCCAGCCTGGAGAAGCAGAGCCGTGTGCCACCGCTGCTGGTTGCCAGCCATGCCTGGCCAGTGGAAATGAGGAGCTCATGTCCTGCTTCCCAGAGGGAAATAAGCTGGGAGTTTAATCTAGATGATGCCAGGCTTCCAGCTCTGCCTTCCCCAGCCTGAAGTGCAGAGGGTCTGTTCTTGCCTTGCAGCACGGTGTGTGGGGTAAGACAAGGGTTTTCTGGGGGGAGATCAGCACACACACTCAACACTCCCTCTCTCCATGGCCCAGGCTCCCAGTCCCAGGAAAACAACCCCTCTGGGGCCCAGGGGATTCATGTCCAGCCTTTTGGGAGGGGACTCAAAAAGCAGCAGTGAAGCAAATGCACGTTTCTCTTCCAAAGCATCTCCTTTGCTTTGCCATAGTCCAGCACTGCCCCACCAAGCCTGAGACCTCCCCAAGAGCTCTCCATGGAGGATTTCTCACAGACCTGGCTCTTGCCAGCTGGCTCCTTTAAGTGATCTGTGCCCCTTTGGGTGCTCCTGTACTCCCTTGGGTGCTCAGGCCCCTGTATTCCCCATGCTGGACCAGCACCAAGACCAAACCCCGAGTTCCACGCCAGCAGCATCTCTACCTCCCCAAACCCTGGAACAGGCGGTGAGCAGCTCCTGCCAGGAAGAGACTGGAGGGGAAGAACGTGAGAAAAGCAAACAGAGCAGACATCCATAGCCAGCCTTGGGCCCCTGCCAGGACCTTCTCGTTAAATATCACGCAAAACAAAGAATAAATCACTGCTTGTTGAGGAAATCCAAGCACTGGAGCCCAAGGAGTCCCTCTTGACCTTCCTGTCTCTTGACAGCAGGTTAGTTCAGGATAGTGTTCCAGTTTGCTTTTCAACTCCAGCAAGGGATGGGGATAGCAGACCCCATAGCTGGAATGCTGCGAGAAATCCCTTCAAACCTCTCCATTTGAGATGGTGGCAGCCAGCTCCAGTGGCCAACACTAATCCCATGGCTGAGCCCCCCAGCTCAGGGTGTGAGGGTGTGCCAAGGACAACCTGTGCCATTCCTGCCAGCCCCAAGGTATATAAATAGAAGACAGGGACGTGAAGGAGGTCAAGTGAGCAGGGGATTTCACATAATCTGATCTTGCCTGTGCTGTTCATTTGTGTCCTTTGCTCAGGATGCACGCCCTGCTTCACACACGGGGACGTCAGAGGCAGAGGGCTGATCCTTCACCAAGCCAGGTTTATCCTGTGTAGCATGTGGGCTCCTGACTTCTTCTTCACATGTGCTGTTTCTCAGGGATATCTTTAATCCAGCAGTCACATCCAGAGCAAAATATACAGAAAATCCTGGTCTTTGCTGCTCTATGGGCTCTGGTGCCTGAGCACCCTAAGCCAAATAATCTAACTGGCCAAAATCCAGTTGGATCAGCACGGTGCTGGGGCTCTGGTGCCTCAGGTCTGTTTCTGGTCTTGAGGATGCCACCTGCCCTTCATGAGGACAGCCGTGCCTTGGTCTCCTGCACCACTTCTCCCCAGTCTTTACCCAGCAGCACATTTTTCTCCTGCTTCTGCTGCTTTTCTTTTCCAAGACATGAAAGTCTGGTAACAGAATCTCTTTAGGTGTAAAGTTGTCAGTGGAACAGCTCTGATTTATGCCAGCACCAAGCAAGGAGAGTAGATGAATGTCCAAAATAGATCAAGCAGGAAAGCTGTTAATAGCCACCGGTCTTTAATGGTGAGGGCAATTAATCACCAATAGAACTAATCTAGGAGTGTACAGCTTTTCTCTGGGCTGCTTTTCTAGACTAGGTGCCTCTCTGAAGGCTGCAGCAGGGTTTGGAGGAAGTTTTTCCTGGCCATCCAGCTCTGAGTATCCCTCATGCTCCCAGGTCCATGCCGTGATGGGAGCCCTTGTGCTCATTCCAGCTTTTTGCTGTTGGTGCTGGCACCAGCCACATTCTCACCCTATGCTGCTGCTGCTGCTGCTGCTGCTGCTGCTGGTGGTGATGAAGCCAGCTGAGTGTAAGGACTGACCAGGCTCCAGGCCCACAGTTTAAATGTGGTGGAAGGAGTGCCAATCCTGCCTTGAGTGGAAGCAGCCAGGGCAGCACCATGCCCGTCCCAGCCCCAGCCTTTTCAGCTCCAGGCTCCTGCTGTCTCCTCGTGCACAGATCTGTGTTTTATTCACTGTTTGCCCCTAAGAGGCTGACCCCACACACTGCTGCCCAGGCAGGGCTTGTGCTGCAGCTGGATCTGCCTGTCCAGGGCTGGGGCTCTGGGCTGTCTGCACACTGATGCCATCATTCCAGGTGACTTTTCCCCCAGCCATGTACCTGCCAGCTTCCCAAGGGATGGATCTGCAGCCTGCCAGCCTTGCCAGTCACCCCTGTGCCATCTGCCCAAGAGACAACCCTCACCTCTGCAGCTCATTTGCTCAGACATTTAATGAGGGTTTAATTCAGCTGGTGCTGCAGCTAGCACAGGGACAGCTGGGGGCACAGAGGCCAGGAGATGCCTTCCTTGCTTTGAGTCTTGGTTCTCCCTCCTCTGATTTAATCAGCTCATTAAGTGCCAATTTGACCTCCCCACTTTCAGATGTCTCCAGTCTCCACCGGTAAATAGATTTGTGTGTCTCCAGCGGAAACCTCCCGAGCTGAGCGGCTGCACAGCGAGCCAGGGTGATGCTCGGGCTCTCCGTGAGCACGGCCCCGCTGCCACCGAGCCGAAGGCAAGCGAGTGCTGAACGGGAGCAAGGCTCCCTCCCGAAAGACACGGCGAGCTGCAGGTAGCGGAAGCCGCAGCCGCCGGCACCGTGCCCGTGGCGCAGCGGGGATGCACGGAGCAGGAGGTGACCCTGCCCTCGTGTCGCAGCTTTGTCATTGCCTTGGTGTGGGACTGCAGCAAGTCCCTTCCCATCTGCTCCCTGCCTTCGCCTTGGAGCCGGGGTGAGCGTGTGCGTGAACACGGAGCACAGCGCAACAGGGCACGGGGTGGTGGCTGCTGGCTCTTCTCAGAGCCAACATTTAGCTGATGCTCTCAAACATTCCACATAGCCAGACATTCATCCCGGAACCACAAGGATGGAGCAGGACCCCCGCAGGGTTGTTTAACACCAGTTGAGTGTCAATGTCAGCCTGGTGATGTCCCCGCAGCTGAAATCGCTGCTCAATCTCCTCCCAAGCCCAGGCATGAAGACAGGCAGGCAGCCAGGCTGCAGGACTGCTCCATTTGGGAAACACCTTGATCAGTGCATGTAACAGCATCCCAGTGGTTCGCCCCTGGCCCTTTGCACCAGACAAACAAGAGTTTGTCTGGTGCAGTCCTGCATTTTCTCCGCTGGGGTGCATTGGAGAGGAGGTGACAGCACATCACAGAAGGCTCCTCTCCACCCAGCTCGAGCGAATATCTCCTGGTGTCATCCCCAGAACCAAAACCAGAAGGAACCTAAATATCTCCATGAATATGACATAGGTTGAGGAGTGAGATCCTCCACCCCAGGGCCCCCCCTCACCCTTCCATCCCCAGCCCCAGGGCCCTGAGGGGACGGGAGGGGGACAGGAGAGGACGTACGGTTCGACTTTGTTGCAGAAGCGGCGCCGTAGCAGGAGGACCAGTGGACCCAGGATCAGGATGGTGGTGCACATGGCGCTTCCTCCATCACCACCAGCACCCACAGCCCTTCACATCCCTCTGGAGGCACTGCTCAGCCCAGGGCTGTGACCCGTGCCTGGCTGGCCTGTCACCCCAGCTCATGGGCACCTCTCCCCAGCAGCCACCTGAAAGCTCTCAGGGAAGATTTAAGGAGGTTAAGGCAGGATCACATGTATTTAAGAGGCAGCAAATGAGGACGCTCTCCTCTGACCTCTGGAAGGGAGGGAGCTCTGGAGCTGGTCTGTGACCCCTTGAGCATTTAATTGGTTTTGGTGTGCAGTGCTCCTGCCCTGACTGGTCCCAGCCCCGCACCTTGGCCAGGTGGGTTCTGGGGGTGACATGTCATGGACCAAGCCAGTTCCCACCTCATTCCAACCCATGGCACCCTCAGTCTGTCTTCCTGCTCCCACCAGCCCCACACCACCAGGGCTGGGTACTCCCCTCTCCTCCCCCCTTTCCCATGTGCCTCCCTCCTCTCTGTGCCCACCTTCCCCTGCTCCTCTCTTTCCCTCCAACTCCTCCACTGCTCCTCCTGCCAGACCTGCCTCAACCCGCTCCCCCCTTCCCAGCTCCTGTAATCTGACAGGCTCAGACCTGCCTGTAATTCCCTGTGGACTCGTCTCAGCCAGATGATCCCAAGACCTTGTCTGCATCTTTCCCTCACCCGGGCTGGGTCTGCCTCCTCCTCCCCGCTCTCCCATGCTCAGCAGCACACACACCTTTCTTCACAGAGCCACTCTGGCCCTGTGCTCTCCCTGAGATCTCCTTGACCATCCCATTCTCTTGCCAGGAAAGCCTTTCTCTCCACTCTTAGTTCCATGGACAGTGAATCACCTTCACACACCTTGTCCCAGCGCAGTCCTTTGCAAAGCAGAACAAGTTCTGGAGTGACTTTGTGGGTTTAGGTTAAAGAGAACAACTGGGAAGCACCTCTGCAGGAGGGGCAGGGGGAACACAGCTGTGTGTGCCATGCACATCTGTGGACACACATGGGGCTTGATGGTGGTGATGGTGCTGGCCTGGAGAAGAGCCCTGCAGCAGGCAGGGAGCTGCAGACACTGGCTGTGGGGTTTTGCCATGAAGGTCCTCCAGGGAATGCTCTCTGCCCCCACTCCCAGCACTGCCTGTTCCACATGGACACCATGGCAATGGGCTCTGATCCATGGAGTCTAACACTGGTGCTCATCAAAGTTGGGATGTGTGTCCCTTTGGGGCTGTGCACACAACCCTGAGTGTTCTCCCCATGCCCAGCTCTATTTCTGCCTCAGGGCATGAGACAGGGGCTGACAGGGGATGGACATTGGCCTCAGCAGCTGAGGAAAGCCCCAGTCTGGACGTTCACATAACTGAGACAGAAAACAGCTTCCTCCTGCAAAAGGATTCTGAAACCAGAAGCAAATCCAAGCAACCTAGATGAGTCTGACTTCATTGAGTGGTTGTCTCTGAAAGAAAGCAAAACTGAGCTTTCCAGGAATCCAGGCTTTCCATCCCCATCCAGCGAGGGACAGAGATGCCCCTAAGTCCAGCCATGGCAGAGGCCTGGCACAGCTGTGGTTAATTCTTTCCTGGTGGACATGTCCTCTCAAAGTACTCCAAGCCCTGAAAACAACAGTCTCAAGCAGCACTTGAAATGTCAGTAAAACCAAATTCCTCTAAGGCTATCCAGTAAACAGTCCCCATTCCTGAACCTGGGGGTCAGCCGGGAGCAAAGGGGATGGACCTGGCCTCGTTACTGGCACCAGCAGGATGGGAAACCTTTATGAGAGTGGGGGAAGAAACATCCTAAGTGTGTCCTGCAGCCAGATGGAGACAACAGTGAGTAATTCCTTCCTGAGTGCAAGTCAGGCGGGACGGAGGGTGCGGAGCCGCCTTACACAAGGCACCGGGGAGCGCGTGGGGTGGCCAGGCCCCGTGTCCTGCTCAGCTGCCCCGGAGCACACTGAGCCCCCAGGAGCATGGTCCGGTATGCTGGGAAGTCACTGGAGCCAAATAAACAGCGGCTTCTGGCTGAGCTGGAGCCCAAGAGGCTGGAAGGACCTTCTCCTCCCTGGCAATCGCAACCTGGCTTTCGTAATCTCTGGGAGGAGGTTGCTGATTGTAAACTCTTCTCCCCTCGCCCAGACCCAGCCGGGCTGACCCCAGCAAAACCCCCATTCTTGCACTCCAGATGCTGCCTGAGGCTGCCCTGAGCTTTCTCCTTGAGGGACTTGATTGTAACATTCTGCCTGCCCTAACCAAGCAGGGCACCACCACTCAGCTGCTCCAACACCCCTCTGTGGGCACGAGCCCTGGTGCCCCCCAAGCGTGAAAGGCAGCCCGGTGCAGAGGGCAATGCCTGAGTGCTGGCCCCTGCTCTCACTTGGGTGACCTCTGCAACGCAAAACACATCTTTGGAATCGATTGACTTTGGCACTGAGGTCATTGGGTGACCTTGGCAGCCAAAACTCACCCCCCCGTGTGGGAGCGTATCACCTCCAAACACTCTTGATTGATGCTGAGAGGTTCTTGGTTCAAAAGCAAGGTAATGTGAGCAGATTAGTTAATGCTTCTTGCCCTGGCCCTTGAGAGCAGGGCTGGAATGACGGGGCAGACAATGAGTTTTGAAAGCTTTTCTTTTTAAGATATGAATCAATGAAGCTGTACAAAAGGAGCATGGATAATGTGATCGGAATAAAAATCAGGGCTTGTCTTTGAACCACAGCGAAGTCCCTGATAGTGTTTACTTCATGTCCTGGCACCAAATGTGAGATGATATGAATATATTAGCTTACTGGCTTTCCTAAGCAACCCCTGCCATGCTCAGACCAGCTTCAGGGAGGAAAAAAACAGCAAAGAGAATCAGTTTGTGTCGATTTGTTTCCCAATAACTTGTTTCCCTGTCAGCCTTCCTTACCCCTGAAGGGTCTGGCTGTGACAGGGGCTGTGCTCCAGGGGGGAAGAGCTGCCCACTGGGGGTGAAGGTGGTGACACCAGAGGCTGTTCAGGATCTGGGGAGTTTTACCAGCTGGCTAATGCCTTGTTCGTGAAGCTTTGTGATGCTAGATCTGATATCTGCCTCCTGAGTGTCTCTTGCTTCACCTCTCCCAGTTGCATCACAGGGCTCCAGTTTCTTCGAATCCTAGTGTGGAACTGGGAGTTTTTGCAACATTCCCAGTCCAGAAACAGGTTGGTCTGGGTTGGAAGTATCCTCCAGGGTTGTCTTGACAGCGTCTCACCCTATCCTGCCCTGCCCTGTCCTGACAGAGAGCCCTGGGCAGCGCCAGCCCCTCTCCCAGGGCTCCTCTCTTTCTGTTCCCATGGATTTCCTAATCCTTGGGGGTTTTTAGATTTTGTGGGTTGGTTAGGATTTTTTGGGGAGGAAGCCAGAAAAACTGTCATAAATTTTAAGGTCATGGGGAGGTTGTGCTGTCCCCATCACACCCAGTGCCTCCAAGGGTCTTCATCCCATACTCCCTTTCCAGGCATCACCTCAGTGCTGCTGATATCCCAGTCCCCAGCACCCCACACCTTCCTGCTCCCACACATGGGGGTGGGAACTGAGGTTGGAGTGGCCACAGGTTCTGTGGTCCCCTCTGGGAGCTGGGGGCTTGGGGCAGGGTTCCAGAAGGCCTGACCTGGTGGCACCTCAATCTGCATAAAGCCACATTTGCTGGACTGGGAGCCCAGGGCAGAGGAACCCTGTTCCCGTGTAAGAAGGAGCATCTGGGCTGGTTTGGTTTGAGTACATTCCCTACAACTCCAGCAGCACTGCCTGCAGCCTGGATTCCATCAACAGAGGAATGTTTGCTCCCAGCTTTGCCCCTCACCACAGCCCAGGTTATCACAGAGCTGCCAAGGGCTGGGAGAGGACAGCAGCTCTTATCATTGTCACCCTCCTGGCACATTTCTTCCCAGCCAAGCTGAGGATATGGAACTGGGGAAACCCCAGCTTCTCAGTAATTCAAGCCTTTCCGAGTAAATTGGTGACCAAGCATTGCAGCAATGTGGAAAATGGCTGCGTGATTAAATGGAATCAACCCACCTTGGGATGGAGCTTCAGGCAGCAATCCAACCCCAGCTGGATCTGCTGCCCCTTCTATCCTCCACCCTGAACCTGCAGAGATGGCTCAGGCCACAGGGACTGCTGGCACAGAGCTGGAGCACCAGGATTGCACACGGGTCCCCTGGGATCACAGAAGCTGGGGGAAGGAAACCTGCAATAAGCACAGAGCATTTACACAGGCTTTAGGCTAAATCCTTCCCTCCCTGGGTAGCAGCAAAGCTGTTTCCTAAAGGCTTGTTATTCCTTTTCAGTCCAGGACTTTGCAGTTGGCAGCAGGGCTGCGTTAGGGAAGGGGAGGCTTCAGAGGCCTGGGCTGCTGAGGGCATTGCTGGGTGAGCTGGGCTGGCAGCCAGAGGCTTTGCTCCAGCAAAGGTCAGGGTGACAATCCAGAATCTCCATGTCAGATACTGCAGCAGCCCAGAGTGGCTCTGGGAGGAGAATAAAGGAGGAACATCCAACCTGGCATGCACCACACTGGTGCCTTCAGCCTTATTCCACTCAGAATCCCAGGACTGCTCCTGTTCTGGCCAGCTTGGTGTCTTGAGGGTCTGGAGAAAGGATCCTCATGGCACCCCTGGAATCCCACCAGAACCAAGGCCTTGGGGCAGCTCCTGCAGCTCCTTCCCAAATCACTCCCTGATGGATCTCATGTGGTGTCTCCCTGGAGCCACCTCAGGTAATGGTGCCTGTCAGAAGGTCCCAGGGAGCTGACATTGCAAGGGACACAAGAAGTGACCTGTTTTTCTCTAGGAGCAAACTAACAAGGCTGTCCCCACTCACCAGGAAGGGTGGACACAGACCTGAAGGTCTGCCTTCACCCCAGAGACAGTGGAGAAGTCAAAGGTGGGGATCTGCCATCATCCACATCCCACACACTGTGGAGCTGAAGCCTTGGGTTTTTTTGCCTTCACCTCCCACTCAAGGATTAGGAGCCAAGTACATTTCTCATTGCACCCAGCACATGAGAGGAGGAGAGGAAACGTGGGAGGGCACAGGAGGAGTGGGAGAAGCCGTCGGCAGGTGGGTACAGACCC
This sequence comes from Thryothorus ludovicianus, assembly GCA_013397245.1. Lineage (NCBI taxonomy): Eukaryota > Metazoa > Chordata > Aves > Passeriformes > Certhiidae > Thryothorus > Thryothorus ludovicianus. The sequence goes on from VZTB01003734.1 coordinate 337,370, forward strand.
CTCAGGAGCATGGCATGCCACAAGCAGAGCCTTGGAGGGCCTGGAAACCCAACCTCACCTTCTGCAGCCAGGATGGAGGATGGCTTGAACAAGCACTTGATCTTTGTGCTGTGCAGAAGCTCTGGGAGAGCTCAGGCTCAGCAGGGACGGGGCACCACAGGAACAGGTCCACAGGAAGGAGATGGAAAGCAGGAGGGCTGTGACACTCAGCTGGTGAGGGGAGAGGGGTCAGGGTGTCGAATCAGGATCTGAGAGAGAAGGATTGATTTCTCCAGTACAGATTATGCAGGCTGACCCCTCTCAGTCCCTGCACTGGCCATGGGGACCAAGTTCTCTGTCCCCCTCCCTGAGCCCCATGATCCTGGAATGCCCAGTCTGAGCAGCAGGCACTGTGCTGAGCTCCCCTCTGGGCCAGCAGGCAGCAGTGGTGCCAACGCAGCATCTTTCTCCTTCTGGAACAAGTCTCCTCCTAACCCCAAGCCCTTGAGAGCAACAGTGGTGGGAAACCATGGAAACGGGCGGCAGGCATGTGACAGCGTGTGCCTGCACTCCTGCCCTTGATTTATGTCCCGCGTCTGGGACGAGACGCAGAAATGCAGGGCTTTGGGATCCGGTGGGATTTGAAGGCAGCGGAGAATCGCCACTGCTCTGCTCCCTGTCACCTTTTGTGGGGCAGGATGGCACACGGGGACAGGGCTGGGCTCCTGCCAGGGGCCAGACGGGATGAGCCTGGAAACCTGGGAAAGGCTGGAGGATTTCTCACTTTTTGAATGTTTTCTAATATTTTAATATTTCTAAATGAAGATTTTTGAGATCAGACTCTTAAGCCCAAGCATTTTGACTCCTGGTGTCAGGAGAAGAACTTGCTGCACCCAGGAACCAGGTGCCAGGCTGTGAGCCCAGGATGGACTGAGACTCCAGGTATAAAAGCTCAAAGATTTCTTTTCTTTAAACACACAGCAAGTGATAACCAACGCTTGACCCAGATTATCCCCCCAGTGCTCACATTGGCCAGCATTTGATTTTTCCCATTTTTAAAAGCACTTGCACTTCATTGCAATTTTGCCCTGGGTGTAAGCTGGGTCTCTCTGGGTTTAAGCTAAGTCTAAAGCACCTCTTCCCCTGCACCTCAAGCAAAGGTGTTAAGCTTGGCTTAACACAGGTCCAGAGGGGTTTCTCTGCTGCCTGGTGACCACCTGGGCACATTGTAATTAATCTTTGAGCTGGGGCTTGTGACTGTTCATCCCAGTGGCTAACGGGCACAAGGCAAATCCAAACTTGGTGAAAATCTGATGATTCAGCAGCTGCTGCTGGTGGTGTTATTGAACAATTCCTGACCTCTGGCCGGGCCAGGCTGCCCTCACTGCTCCCCTGTCACGCTGGTGGGTTCAGCAGCTCGCAGCTGAGCTTTGCTCTCCAGCCAAGGGGTTCACAAATGCCTGGGGCTCCCGGTCTGTCCCAGCACACGTTCCCTGGGGGACCCACCGTGGGGGATCTGTGGGCAGCACGTTCTCCACCAGCTCTCATTAGCTCTGCAAGAGCAAATTTGCTGACACCACCAGTCTGGCGGCTGCTGATGGGGAGGTGGCCAAGGCTGGTTCGGAGGAGAAACACAGCAAAAAAAGCCCCGACAGCTCTGCAATAACAAAGCCCCAGCCCCTCAAGGGGCTCAGCCACCCTCCAGCCTGTCAGAGCGGCACCCGCAGCCCGTCTGTCCGTCTGTCTGCCCGTCTGCCCTGGCAGGGTGCGCAGCGGCTGCGGGGCTCACCCGCTGCTCCGCCGGTCTCTGATCCCCCCCTGGGGGACTCGCGGTTATTACAAGGCTCCGTTAAGATTTTCCTGCTCTCTGCGCAAATGGACTGCGCTGGGGGTTTAGCGTGTCGGATTTGTCAGGGAGCTGGGAATGGCATTTGGGTAAAAACCAGCCCCAAAAGCACACCCACGAAGGCGGCGGGAAGCCTGGAGTGGAGGTGTTCCCTGCCAAGGCGCTGCCAGGAGCGATGCAATCGGCAATAATACCTTCATTTCACAATCCTTAACTCTGGATCTCTTTCAGCTGGGTCCTGCCGCAAGAAGGGAAAGCAAATTCTCGGCATTAAAAATAAAAGTCCCTATGGGACAGACCATGATCTCTTTTGGGGTGCAGAGGGATTCTCGCAGTGAGGGAGCCTCGTGTTCCCCTCTCGACCCGACTCTCTTCGCAGCCCAAGAACTGGAGGTGAGGGCTCTGTCCTTCCAAGCACCTCCTGCAAAATCAGGGAGTGCAAAGAGCAGAGCCGGGGCAGAACTCGGCGCAGCCAGTGGTTGGGCTAACTTTAACTCAGCACTCTGGATTCTAAATTTCCTCTGAGCTGTTTACAAAGGGCTGGAAAAAACACTTCCAGCACTACCTCCCCCCCGCCAGCCCCGTCCTGATGTTGCCCAGAACATCTCTCTCATCTCTCCCTTTCAGGGAGAGAAAAAAAAAAAAA
>VZTB01003734.1:340790-398217 GCA_013397245.1 Thryothorus ludovicianus
CACAGGCGGGGAGAGGGGGGCAGAGGGGGACAGCAACCCCGGGAGGGGGGTGCAGAGCATCTCCCGATGGCAGTGGGGCACAGAGAGCAGCTCGAAGCTCTGCACCAGCAGCCAGAGCCCGGGAGATGCTCTGGAGGTGGGGAGCAGAGGAACGTGGGGGTCCTTGTGTTGTCTGTGAGTCAAACCGTGTCCAGGTACAGCGGGAAGGGGCCAAGTGGAAATCCCACAGGGTCCCACTGGCACTGGGAGTTTGGGGTATCCGTGGGGCATGGCACCAACAGGACATTTCCCTGACTGAGGAGGGGATGGGAAGACGGGCAGGGCAAGGAGAGGGGCAGGCGAGGTGCCTGCAGTGACCTACTGGCAAACAGCAAAGATTCTGTCCAGAGGGTCACACCACTCACCCCTGGAGTCAGTAATGCTGGGGTGTCCCTGCTCAGACTCCCACCTGGACCAAGGCACCCCAGGTAGGAGACCTGAGACTGGGCTTTGTCCTTCCCGTTTTCTCCTGCAGCAGGGGACTGTGGGTGCACGGGGAACCCCTTGGATGGATGTGCTGTTTACTAATAATCATCTGAAAGTTTTCCAATAGACTGAGCTAAAGGCCCAAGCCCACGGGCTCTGCAGGGAGCAGAGCCTCCCTGGACATCACAATGAGCAGAGCCAGCTCCCCTCCACTCTCGCAGCCGGCACTGCAATGGGAGTTTCTTACCAAAACCCCTTTGCAGGTTCCAAAATCACATTGGAGCCCCCTCTCCACCTCCTTCACAAACATTTCCTTCTCTCAGAGCCAGCTGATGGCTGAGCCCATTCTCCCGTGGCCCCCACTCCGAGGAGACAGTCAGGGCAGTCAGGAGATGTGACAGCTCCGTGGCTGGGGACACCAAACCTACCCAGGCTGGGTTTGAAGCAGAAAGGGCAGAGATCTGAGGGTTACAGATTCTCCTCGGTGCCATCCCATGAGGTTCAGCTCGGAGCTTGGCCACCAGCCACGCATGGCCAGCCCCTTGCCCAGCATCTGGGTCATGCCCTGGCCCCATCTGCCAGCACTTCCAGGTGCCCACTGCCCACAGACACAGGGAGGGTGGCTGTGTGCCCACGGCTGGCACCAAGGGACTCGTGGCAATGCCATGGGGGATTCACCCAGGGCAACTCATTGCTTCTGGAGTCCCCATGGTGCTTGGAGCAGGGTTGGGCGTGAGGGGAATCGAGGCCAGGCAGTGGGGACTGGGTGGCCAAACTCTGGTCCCAACTCAAACTTTCCCAGCAGAAGTTTTTGGTGCAGTTTGAGTTTTTCTTAATCCAGGCAGCGTTGTGCACTGTGGTGAAGGTTTTGTCCTGCTGTGCCAACAGGGCAGGGCAGAAACACCTGCTAGGGTGAACCCTGGCTCTTTGGGAGCCTTTACATCCTTAGCCATGGCACGTGCCCTGGCACATCCCAGCTAAACCCACCACCTGTCCCCTCAGCCAGAGCTTCCCTGGGATGCTTAAAGTGAGGTCTGGCCTTGTGCACATCCCTGGGGACAGAGATGCAATTTGGGAGAGGCACCATCCCCTCCAGCAGCACCGCTTGGAGCAGCACATCCACCTGCACCCACACGGCACAGCTGCCCCCCTGCTCACAGAGAGGTCCCCAAAGAGGTACCCAGAGAGGTCTTTGTGGGACCTGAGCCCTGCTGCGAGCTTTGAGCTGCACCTGAGCTCCCTGGGGAAGCACGTGGAAGGCAGGGCAGCCCTGGCCGGGGCTGGGAGCACCGGCGCTGCCGCTCCCCCGGCTGCGTTCGCAGCTGGCAGCAGCTGCCAGGAGAAGTGGGTCATGCGTGGAGGCCGCCGGGAGCCCGGGCCGGCGGCAGCCACATCCCAAGACGTGATTCAGCAGCTCCAGAGGTCGGGGATGGGGAGGGGGCAGCGGGAGGCCGCTGGTGGGGTCGGTGCGAGCACATTTTGGGTGGGCACACACACAGGGTGCCAGGGGCTGGAAGATACCCCAGTCAGCCTCTGTTTCACCAGTGCCTGCCCTTGCTAGGGAAACTGAGGCAGAAAGGAGCTGGCACAGGTAGAAGGAAGGGGGGTGTGTGGCTGTGAATTCCCCCTTTGGTGTAATCCCCACGGGCAGAATGGTGAGAGCAGGTAAATCTGTCAGCACTTCTGTGGTTGGCGCTGTGACTGGCGGCAGGTCTCTCCCTGCTTACCTGCTCCATCCTCTCTCCATCCCTTCAGAGCTGCTGAGGGCAGGGAATTACGTTTTCCCATGCGGGAAGGGCTGGAGGGCTGCAGCACTTCTGAAATTAATCTGGAGCCTGATCTTGTGCCTCAAGGGTGGAGGCAGAGAGGCAGCAATGTCCACCAAAAGGCAGTGATGGGGGTCTGCAGTGCTGCCATCCTGCAGGAACCCAACTCAGCTCCCTCTGTCCCTAGCCAGCATCCCATCCTTCCATCTCCAGCCTTTCCATGCTTTGCAGGTGGGGAAACTGAGGCACAGAGCTGGGCATCACGTTCCCATCCCTCGTGGCTTCTGGTGGTGCTTAAACCCACAGCAAGTCCCTGGGGTCCTGCCCTAGCAGGATGGGTCCCTGATCTCACAGAGTCCTGAGAGCCCGGGGGACACAGACGAGAATAATGGGGACTAGGGCTGAGCAGCCACCGGATCCTGGGAATCGGCGCTCTGTGGTTAAAACTATGTCGCTAATTGACAATTTCCTCGGTGGGGAGCCTCGCCCCGGAGGAAGCAGAGCCTCCTCAACACTCTCATCTTCCTCCTCGGGAGCTCAGGGGCCTCTGCAGGCTCCATCTCACAGCTGCCTTAACCCTTGCTGGAGCTGGAGCGGGAGTTGGGGCTGGAGCTGGAGCCAGGAGCTGCTCACCGAGGGCTGTGCCTCCTGCCTGAGTGGTTCCCAAGTTTGCAGCTGGGAACCCTGGGCTGAAGCTCTTTGGCAGCCTCCCCATGCCCCCTGGCTCGCGGCTGTGCCTCAGTTTCCCCATTAGTTTGTTAGGAATCGGTCCTCTTTGAAGCCTCCCTTACCACAGAGCTCACTGTTGGAGGGCAGGGCAGCCTTCAGAACCTGCACAGGAACCCCCCAGCATGCGGCCATCCCTCCCCAGGATCCCCCTTTTCTCCTTCCAATAGTTTATTGGCAATGCTCTGAGACAGAGCTGGGGGATGCAAACACCCAGGGGTGGCTCAGCCCTCTGCACACACGGGAGTGAACATCAGAGGGGGTTTGGGACCCTCTCTCCTTTGCAGACCCCAGCTAAGCCCAGGACCCCAGGGCTGAAACCTCAGCCTGTCCCAGCCGGCGCAGGCACTCGCTCCCACACCCACACACACAGACGGGAGACCACAAAACTTTCTGGATTCCAGCAGGGGAGAAAACCCAGGGGTAGTTTCTATTAGATCCCAGGAGAATCTGGACCAAATCTTCATGGCACAGCAAGTGCAGGCAGCACAACCTGGCTCAGCCACCACAGGCTGTGCCACCTCCACAGGGCTTCTCCATCTCTTCTCCCTCCGTCTGCACTTCAGGGCCATCAGCTTTCCAAACTTCCACCTTCTCCATCGCTCCTGATGGGCTCTTTCCCCCTCAAGATATGTAGGAGGGGGAGCAAAATGTTTGGCAATGCAGGATCAGGCCCCTGGGTTTCGGCGGCTTCTCAGTCTGAGCAAACACACCTGGATTCAGACAGTTTGCAAAGAGCTTTAAAATATGAAAGCATTCCTTGGATGCCAGATGTTATTGTAAGTTTTAGGTTAAAACAGCAAAAAATCTGAGTAATGAGTCTGGCGATGCAGAAAACCTTTTTTTTTTTTTCTTCTTTTTTCCAGCTGAATCAAAAAAGTATGGGTTGAATCTACCCAAAAATGGCATTCAAAGAAGTGATTTTATAGCTATCCCCAAAGCCAACATGTGTTTTACGGAGGCGTCCATAGGGAAAGGCTCCATTCCTGGCTGATGAAGGACACATTTCAGGGCAGAGTGGAACAGAGAGGTGCAATATCTCTCTTTGAAAAGGGCCCAGTGAGAAGACCAGCAGCAGTGTCCCTGTCCCTTGCTCAGGAGTGGTTGTGGTCAAGCTGGGGAGATTTTTTGTGGGGACAAGGAGAGCCCGAGGGCAGCAGGGCCCTGCTCTGCTGGCACAGGCACATGTAAGGGACATTTCCCAACCTAAAAACACCCCACGAGCTTTGAGGGGTCGAGGAAGGGTTTAATAAGCTCAGTCTCAAAACAGCCCCTTCTCCTATGACCACGTTGTCCCTGACCACAGCTCCCAGGACCAGCCCTTTCGACTTCTTCATGGCCAAGGCAGCTGTGTGGGGATCCCTGTGGCACATCCTGCACCAGCCACGACCTCAGGGCTGCCAGCAGCTCTTGACATGTCCAGAAGAGAGCCTTTCCCCTGTCCCCTATCCCCGTGCTGCCCTTGCACCACTTCCAAGCCATGTAGGGGTAGAAAAACCCCACTCAACACCCCGAGAGCCACAAGGATATCAGTGACCGAGGCAAGCAAAGGCACGGAGGGCGAGCAGTTTCTCTGGACAGTTTCTCTGGCTGTGGCAAAGGATGGGTCAGTACCAGCCGTGAGAATTCCTCCTCCAGAGCAGGCGGGGAGGGCTCTGCCAGCCGGCCCCGGTAATGATGCTGCTGCTGCTGCGGCGGAGCGGGGCCGCGCCCGCCTGCGGAGCTTCAGGGCTCATTAACAGCAGGGAAATGTCAGGACAGCCCTGGCCGGGCTGACAGGAGCTGAGGGTGCCTGGGGAATGCTGAGTGCCGGCCGGCTGTTGGTCCTGCCCGAGCACAGGCAAGGCTGAGCCGGGGCTGCTGGAAATCACCACGGGAGAGGTGGTGTCCATCACAGGCAGCCCACAGGTTCACAGGGTGAGTGGAACGTGGAGTACATCCTTGTGGATGTGTGTCACCCACCTCCCTACCCAGCCAGGGGTCTTCTTCCAGCTCCAAGAGAGGTCCTCTCCAGAGACACGTGGGAAAGTCACTTTGGTGCTGGTAATTCACTTGTGTGAAAGCTGTCCTCACCCCTGCCCTAAAGGTTCATCCGTGCAGCCAAGAGGCTTTGGGCTGAATCCACATCTGTGGTAGGGAAAAACAACAGCAATGAGGACTTGGAGGTGTGAGTTGTGCACACAGAAGTGAGCAGGACATGCCCCTGGAGGCTTCTAGCTCATGTCCAGATGTATTTGGTGGAATCCTTGCTGTGGAATCCCCTCCCAGCCTCACTGGGGTGTCCTGGTGCCTCTGCCTTGGGCACTGGGGCATTTCAGCCCCCGAGCACGGTTCAGTGTTGTGCTGGATTCTGCTCCCGAGGCTTTGCAGAGGGATGTGGGCTTCACCTGGAGGAAGGCCAGCTACACGTTTCTCTCAGCTGTAGAAGCTGAATTTAGCATTAGTGTGTGGATGGGGGGGCTTGGTCCTTTTCCCTCCAGCCCTCCTGTGACAGAGCTGGAGATGTTGCCCACCACCATCTCCACCTGTCCAGGAGCTTTCAGAGAGAGGACACGGCAGCAGGCAGGCACCAGCCTCTTCTTACTCATTGAAATTTGCCTTTTTGTGTCTCAATGAGCTCATTGACATGGCTGAGGCCTTCCTCACCCCGGGCTGAGTAAACCCCCAGCAGCTTTTCCCCAGCCTGAAAAGGGAGTGATGAGCTACAGGTGTCTGGGAGGAGCAGGGGGAACGTGCAGGCGAAGGGTGAGACAACTCTCAGCACAATAAATAGCAGCATCACACAGCACCTGCCTACCCATTATCAGCTGCTTTGTAGGAACCCCGGAGAGGAGTTGGAAGGAGAGTTTTGAAAAGGGACACCAGAGGCTCCAGGCTGCCTTAGAGTTTCTCCCACGTAGAGGGACGAGGCGCGTGAAAACATAAAAACATTGGTAGGTTGAGTCACCAACCCTGGAGGGATTGAAGAGAAGTGTAGATGTGGCACTTGGGGACGTTTTAGTGGTGGGCTTGGCAGTGCTGGGTTAAGAGTCCGACCTGGTGATCTTAAAAGCCTCTTCCAACCTAAATGATTCTGTGGAAATCTAGATAAAAAGCTGGCTGGGGGATCAGCTGAAGCCTCCCAGCAGGTCTGAGGGCTCACGAGCGTTTTCACCCCACAGTTTGCAAACAGAGTAAGTGAAGTTTCAAGAGTTTAGGTGCTTGGAGGTACCAGGCAGCATCCAGGTGTCCTCTTTCCAGCTGGGGAGGCAAGGAGGTGGCTGGGCTTGGAGGTTTCCTCCATGCAGGATTTGCTCTGCATGCTCTGGGGAGATGGAGGAGATGCCACTGCTCCCTAACAGAAAACAGGTTTCCAGTAACTGCACTGGGTTTGCACCTTAATTATTTCCTTTGGCTCTGCCACTGGGAATGGTTGTGTCCTTAAAGTTGTTATAAGGGCAAAAGAGAGAGGAAAAGCAATCCTGACATCCTGTCCGCTGGGTCCAGATGTAGCTGGCAGAGTACAAATTAGCGGGTGGAGAATGGAATCGCTTAAAAAGAAATTTAATGAGATCGGTATGCAGGCATCTGGTTCCTATCAGTCATCATTTTGTGTGATATGCAATGGTAAATATCATCTTTTAATGACTCTGATGGAGGAAAGAAGCTCAAACCACACACACACACACACACATGCATAATGATCCAAAAAACTTCCAGAGCCCAAGAGGTTTGAACTCTCAAAATTTTCTGTAAATGGAAAAACCCCAACCAACACCTCTTCTAGCTCACTATGGTTGGACATCTTTCTTTCTTTTTTTTTTCTCCTTTCCTCTAGTTATATTTAACCTTTGTGTTAAATTAATCTTCTCTGTTTATTAACAACTACCACTGAGTGAACCTCCTTCCCCTTTCTTTGTGGTTTGACAGCTCAAATATTTGCTCCAGGCACAAGTTCTTGCTGCAGGCGCCTGCTGCTCTCCAAGGAGAGGTGGCTGCAGGTCTCTGGCCATCCATGAGATTTATGTTCTTTTGTTTCTTTGCTTGAAACAAAGATGTTTTAGGGCTCTTGTTTCAGTCCTCCTCCAAAGAAATTCAGCAGACACAGATTGAATGCATGAGGTGAAGGTTTGCTGGTTTTACATCCCCAGCCCTGCTGCTGTCCTGGTGGGAGATCCCCTGGGAAAGCTGCTGGCCCCAGCTCCTGTAGGGCCATCAACCTGAGGGCCTGCGAATCAGGGAAAGGTTGGAAACCAAGTCTTTGGATCCTTCACTGGCCTGGTCTCACACAGGTTGGGGCATTTTGAGGGTTTGACCAGGCTTTGTTCCTGGCATATCTGGCCAAAAGTGGGGAGAGGATGGTCTAAGGGTCTCTTTTGGGCTCTTCTCTTGTTGGGGACACCCTGTAAATCCTGGTGATGCAGAGGTCAGTCCCCCCCTTGCCACTTCCTTCCTGTTTCACACCAGGGATCATGCTCAACTCTCTTCCCACGCCATCAGATCATGCTGCCCTTCAGCTGAGATAAAATACAGCTTTTCAGGGAGCTGCCTGTGGTTTGGGGTTCAGAGGCACACAGGGACCAGCTGGCAGCCCCCAACCCCTGGCTGGAGCAGGAGGTCTCACTTCCAGTGACATCCCTTGCCCCCAGTGCCTGGGGGGAGCCTGTTAAGGGGAAAGATCCACTAGCAGGGCTGGTAAAACCCTTAGTCCTGACCCCAGCAGGATGATCCCTGTTGGAGCTGGGGGTTTTTTTTTGGGTGACTGGATCTGCAACAGGTTGAGTAGAGGTGGGGAGAGATGGGATGGGGCAGAGGGATGCTGAGTCCAGCTGGAAAAAATTGTCCCATTAAACCAGAATGGAACATTTGCCCTCCTGTGGGGAAATGCCCAGGCCAGAAGTCTTAAATCCTGGGAATGATGTTATCCATGCAGCCCTGGCCAGCTCCATCCTGGTGGACCTCTCTGACCTCTCTGGGCTGAAGAACTGAGCATCTCTGTGGCAGCAGGAGCTGGAGACAGCCAGGCCTGGGAGTGATTTCTCCCGACAGGGACCAGATGTGTCAGGAGGAGCTGTGCCGGGGGGAGGAGGCTGCACAACAACGAGAGGAGTTTTGTCATGGGTCCCCTCTGGGTTTTAAAAGCAACACCTTGTCTCCCCCTTCCACCTTCCTTCCTCCCCCACCCTTTCTGCCACACACTCTTCACACCTCCAAAACCTATTTTGGGCCATCTGATGAATCCCAGATGCCTTGGGGAAGCAACAGAAGTGGTGGTGCACTCCAGGCGCTGCTTCACGCCGCTTCCTTGGCAATGCCCCCAAGCTTTCACAAGCCAAGGGAGCGGGGGAAGGAAGGGAGGGGGGGGAAAGGAGGATAACAAATTGGTAAAGGAGCCTGGTACTCGATATTGTGTTTATTCATGGAGTGGGGAAAAGGATCCCACCTGGTTCTGGAGAGAAGCAGTGAGGGCTGGAGAGAGAGGTGGGATAGGTTCAGGTTCCCGTGGTTTAGGATGGTGCTGGGGAAGGGGGTTAGAGAGGGGAGCAGGCAGTCTGCCTGGAATGATGGGGGTCAGCCTGGGAGCACTCTGCTGCCTCCTGAGCATCCTTCACCAGCCCAGGAGCCAGGGAGAGCCCCGTAGGAGGGAGGGAGCTGGGTGAAAATGAGGAACAAACACTGACTCGGTTCTCTCCTGCATAAATTAGGTGTAAGGGGTGGTGGTTAATGTGACTCAAGTGTCAGCCCCAGCTGCAACCCTGGCATGGGTGGTGTTGGCATTGGTGACCCCAGCCCTGCTACCTTGTGCCCTCCACCTCCCTGGGGAGCTCAGCATATCAGCTGTGACCACAGCTTCATCTCTGTCAGCTGCCTTTAGTTTAATCCTGCAGAAAAGAGGGTCCCCCCTCAGAGGGGCTGGTGAGTTTTTGGAGTATCTTTGTGCTGGGAAAAATGTCACAAATGAGCTGTGACACCAGCTCAGGCCTTAGGTCCTGCTGGAGATGCTGGTGGGGCTGATCCATGAGAGGTGGGGAAACTTGGAAAAGAGGAGACTGTTCTGGGTGGCAATGCAGAAATAAAGCCCATGGGAGCATGGAGGAGGGGCAAGGAGAGGCTGCATCAGATAAAGAGATGTTTTCGTGCTCATCTCCAGCTCTGAGAAAGGATGTGATGTTTTGATATATGTGGGCACGCATCCAGCATCTGGCACACCTGGGTGGCATCTCTGGGCATCAGGAGCTCAATTTTGCTTCTGCTTTGAGAATGAATATCCCAGTTGTGATGACCTTGTAGCAGATGGGCTTTGGGAAAAAGGCATCAGCCTGCTGGTTTTCAGACAGCTGAATGCTGCAGCTCCTGGGGAATTTGATAGGAAAATCAGCCCTGGCTGTGTGAGATGCAGGGGGTGGTTTCCAGCATCTCCATCCCCCATGCTTTGCTTTAACCTCTCAGCCTGCTCTCCCCTTCCTGATAACATTTCATGCCTGTTCTTTCTGGCAGGTTTTTTGTGAACTTCCCCTCGGCCAAGCAGTACTTCAGCCAGTTCAAGCACATGGAGGACCCACTGGAGATGGAGAGGAGCTTGCAGCTGCGCAAGCACGCTCGGAGGGTCATGGGGGCCATCAACTCTGTGGTGGAGAACCTCAACGACTCTGAAAAGGTCTCCTCTGTCCTGGCCCTGGTGGGCAAGGCCCATGCCCTCAAGCACAAAGTGGAGCCCGTCTACTTTAAGGTAAAGGATGGAGCAAAGTAACTTTTGGGCTGCTTGGGGAAGAGGGCAGGGGAGCAGGAGCTGTGGTGAGCTGGTGCTGCCCGTCCTTGGCTGGATGTGGGGGCTGCCCCTCACACAGCTGGAGTGTCCCACTGTGGCTCTGTCCGGTGGAGACCACCCTCCCCACACACAGCCTTGGTGATCAGCACCTCCCCCTGCCCAGGGAAACCCACCCAGCTGTGGCTGTGTTTGTGGCTGTGCTCCCCTTCTTTTGGAAATTAAACACAGACTCAGATTAGTTGGCTAATTAGCTGATTGGAGTAAAAACACCAAGATCACAGGTTCGATCCCCATGTGGCCATTCACTTAAGAGTTGGACTTGGTGATCCTTGTGGGTCACTTCCAACTTGGAATATTCTGTGATTCTGTAAATAATTTTAGGTGCCTAGATTGGGGAGATGCTTCAACCTGCAAGCAGCTCCCTCCTGCTGCCTGGGCAGGCTTTACCTGTCCTGTCTGCTCCTAGGGGTGTCAACAGACCTCCAGAACATCTGTGTCCCACAGACAGCAACAGGATTCAGGTGTTTTTTGTAGGAAAAAAGCTAAATTTTCTGTGAGTAGCCCCTTGGAGAGTTACTAACCCCTTCTTGCTGCCTGCCTCCCCTCAGAAACTCACTGGTGTCATGCTGGAAGTCATTGCTGAGGAATATCCCAGCGACTTCACTCCAGAGGCACACGGAGCCTGGACCAAGTTGAAGACCCTCATCTACACCCACGTGACAGCAGCCTACAAGGAGGTGGGCTGGGCTCAGTACCCCACTGCCACCCTGTGAGCACCCAGGGGGCCACGAGAGGGGCAGGGAGGGCTTTGCTCACCCCAGGACTTCACTCTGGTCTCTTCTCAAGATCTTTTGCTCGATTTGGGGAGCCCGGTAGGGCCAGTTCTGTCAGCTGCCAAGTCACAATTTGATCTCCATGGGGTTTAAAAAACAAACTAAGCCAAAAAAAAAAATCACAGAACTATGAAGGGTGTGGGTGGGTTGGGGTGAAGCAGTCACAGGGGACTCTGGAAGGAGATGCAGAGGGCGAGGGGAGAGCGTTGGTTGTTGGCTCCATCTTCCTGTCCTGGCCTGTCCATCACCACCTCCCAAATCCTGCACCTCACTTGCACCATCTCAAAGTCCCTTGTACAAGTGCTGCTGCCCTGTTCACTGACAAACAACACAACCCTCATTTTCCATGGGAAGCCCCTGGGTAATCCTGGCTTTTGGGGGCACACGTGGAGACCTCCGACTGGCACCGAGGATGCTTTGCTTTGCACTTTCTGCACCTCCCCTGGCTGACAGCCAGAGCCACTCTGGGTGCGCACCACCCTGTGCCCCAGGTGGGCAGCAGCCCTCACCTGTCCTGTCACCCACAGTCCCTGTCCTTGGCTGGCTGCTGCAAACCCCCCTGGGCTGGGAGGGAAGCTCTCCCACGGCACGAGAGAGGGGGGGATGCCTTTGGGCTGCCTCCCCTCATGGCTCAGAGCACGGTGTGTGGCTGGGGTCCCTGTGCCACTCGTGGGGAGCTGGTGAGCCCACCCACTGCCCTTCAGCTCCCTAAGGATGGGGCTTGGGTGGCACACGATGTGCCACTGCCCTGGCAGCTGATGTGTGTAGGTGTGTCTGCCCAGCTCTGCCCGCTCAGAGGGGTCAGGCTGTGACCAGGAGGAGGGAGGAAAGATGTATCAGGAGGGATTTCTGGGTGAGGAAAGGTCCCTTCTCTGGTAAAAATTAATGAATACCTTGTATAGAGCCCTCATGGTGAGACTGGGTTCCTCCCAATAAAGTGCCTGGTAGGAATCAGCCCACGCAGGAGCTGTGTCCCCCCTGGGGACAGCAGTGCTCCTGCCTGTGCCTGACAAAGGCTTCTCCCACACCCCACACAATGTGGCTGCAGGGCTTGGAGCACTCATCCCACTAACCCCAGCACTAACTCCTGAAGCTCTGGGTGATTCTGCCTGCTTTGTGCCTCAGTTTCCCCTGCAGTTATGAAAAACAGGACGAGCAGCCCTGTGGCCTCCTCCCCACATGTGGTTGGATTTATGAGATTTCTGGGAACTGAATGGCAAAGGACTGAGGATGAAATGTCAGATGTGCTGGGAAGCTTTGGAATCCTTGCCACCCAATATTTCCCTAAAGGCCTCTGCTATTTTTAGAGCCCTAGCATTAAGGGCAATGTTATCTGTTGAAGTGGGAGGAGGGTTCCCTTCTGAGATTTCCTCTGGCCTTGCTCCACCGCTGTCCTGGAGAGCTGGCAGCTTCCTGAGAGAGACCAGCTCCTCTCCTGGATGCCAGCTGGACAGGCAACAAGCCCACAGTTCCAACTGGGATCCCCACAGCCACCTTGGGGACATCCCTCCACTGTGGGGACCCTGCTGGAGGGGGCAGCCATCGCTCCCCCAGGCTGACCTCCCTCCTCCAGAGCAAACAGACAGACAGAGAACTCCTGCTTTGCTCACCTGTGCTTTTAATCATCCCCAGGAACAGGTTTATTATGTCTCAAAATAGCCCCTGGATTCCAATAATGCCACTACAGCCACTTTGGCCGTGCAGTTATTTCCTTCCCACATCCCACATTGCCACTGAGGAGAGGAGCAATGGATCCTGGAGTCCTGGGCATCCAGGGAGAGGGGGGTGGCAACAACAGCTCGGGCACAGCTGTCCTTGGCATGGCAGAGTGCAAGATCCAGGGGGTTGTGAAAGGAAGGGACAGGCACAGGGTGACAAGTGATGCTGCTTTGCTCATGAGGTGGGCTGTCAGAGTCAGCACCCCCAAAATTCAGCCCAGCAGCCTGCTCTGAAGGTGCCCACAGCTGCTGCCTCCAGCTCCCACTGGGGTGTCACAGTGGCTGCTCATCCCTCAAACAGCTGCTGCTGCTGCCTGGGGCAGGGGTGGGTGGGGAAAACCCGCTCAGCCATTGGCATCCCTGCAGAGGGGTGGCTTGGATGGAGACTGTGAGATGACATTTGTGTGTGTGCACAGCACAGGACTCTCAGGAGCACAGCTTTGCTGCCTCCTGCCAAGCAGCACATATTTCTGATGAGTTCATGTACTCCCTGTGCTCTGCGGATGCTGGGCCAGGGGTGTTTCCGTACAGGGATGTTTCATCTTTAGACAAAATTTGCACATTAACCTTTGAGGTTAATAATCTCCAGGTGGGAATTTTATTTTTGCAGCGCAAACCCTTCCCCTCCCTTCCCACGACCTAAACTGGGCTCCCAGTCTGCAGAGAAGCCACTTTGGAGTGTCTGGAAATTCTCCATGTTCATACCCAACCTACCCTTGTGCCTTGGCTTTTGGGGAGCAGCAGCAGGGAGGTTCCCCCCCCCCACCTCCCCATTAAACAGTGCTTTGGTTTCTCCTTTCTTTTTTCACATCCCCAGAATAAGCTGACCTGTGGCCTCGTGTGCCCACGTGTGTGTGTGTGTGTGTGTGTGTGCTGGGCTTGGGGTTTTTTCCAGGCACTTTTTCTTAAAGCAGATCCAGATGTGTGCAGCTGCTGTCCCTCGAGGAGCACCCACCCCCCCCATCAGCCAAATTGCAGGGCCACTCCAATAGATGCAAACAAAAACATGTTTATTTTTATCAGCTTCGTAGGAAGTAACATGAAGCAGGAGGGCGGCCGGGGCAAAGCTGGGGAGGGGAGGAGATGGAGATAAAACAAACGCCCCCTCTTTGCCTCCTGCAGCAGAGGAGGCATTGCTTAAACCCAGGAACGTTCTCATCTGGGGAGAGATGAAGATCAGCAGAATAAGGAAAAAGTACCATTCCAGAGTGACAGGGCTGACGAATGCCATGTGGAAGAGCAGGGAGGGGGGGCCGTGTCCTGGCTCTGTGCGTGGCTCTCTGGCACACACACATCCATGCACAGCCATTCCCTGTCACTGCCAGCCCACTGCTCCCCCCTGATCCCACCACAGCCGACTGGGGGCCCCTTTAACCCCGTTTTGTTCAGGTTTTGCTCTCTGGAGCTTGACCTTTTGCTTCCTGGCACACTTAGGCTGAGCTAAAGGCACTTTGGGCTGAGCTTTGCTGTCCTTGGTGGTGGCAGGTGGGGACCAACTTGCAAAGTCTTTTCCCCAAAACTCACAGGTGAGAAGCTGAGGCTCAGGACATCATTGCCAGCACACATTGGGGGCTGATTGGCCTCTCTTCTGCTCTGTGCCCTCCAGGCCCAGCCAACTCCTTGGCATTTTCATCAGGGCTGGGCTTGGAGCTGTGATCCAGGTGTGAAAGCCTTGGTGCCCCCTGCCAGAGGTAGAGAAATGCTGAGTGAGGGGGGGATTTGGTGTCCCTGGGGCAGGGTCCCCCTTGAGCACCTCGTCCTGGCTCTCTTTGGCAGCACCTGCTCACATCAGCCAACCCCTGTCCCCTTCCCTGAAACTTAGCATTCAGTCAGAGGGATTTGGGCACTGGAGGGACTGGGAGGTGCTGGGCTGGGGCACAGATTCCACCCACCACCTCTCCCTCTCCCATGGCCAGCATTCCTGGCAGGTTTAGCTCTGCAGGCACCCAGCTAGAGAGACCCTCCCAACACCACCAGAACCCTCATGGGCTTTGTGCCACCAACCTCACCTTCCCTTGGGGGGTGACAAATCCCCCAGGCAGCCGAGCCGTGAGCTCTCCCAGGGGTGTCCTCTCACATCTCTGCCTCTTTGCCCCAGGAAAGAGGTCACAGGGTCTCCCTGCTCTCTGAGGGGATGCTCAGTGACTTCAGGGGGGACCAGATTTCACCTGGCTGGACTCTGGTGCCAGAACTCAGCCTTCCCTGCCCCTCGCCATGGGGAAGCTGCCCTGGTACAGGGCTGTCACAGCGAGGGCTGCTCGGGGCCAGCACCACCAACGCCAGGCAGAGGGATAAAAGGGAAACCCAGCTTAGGGAAAGGAAGGGACAAAACCACCTGCCTGGCTCTGACCTCTTTGCCAGGCTGCGGCGCTAATTATTTTCCATAGCTGAAGTTGTCTCTAATTGTTAGTTTGTCTGAAGCAGCCCCAGCGTGACCCACAGGCGTGAGCAGTCTGATGTAACTCCGTGTCTTTCCTGTTCCTGCTGCGGATCCTGTTCATGTTCGTGTTCTCGGCGCTTCCATGCTGGTTTTCTAACCCGCGTTCCGTGTATATGGGTGTAACTTTGTTTTTCTTTTTGTAGGTTTTTAGTATGTTTGTAACCAGACAAAAACGGTGTTATTAAACTGAAACTTGTATCTTCAGTGGATAAATCAATCGAACCCGCTCCAGCTCTGCTTGGTTTCTTTCTGGTAGGATGGTTGGAAGGTGTGGGAGTGTTGGGGGGCTGCCCTGTGGCTGTGTGGGTTCACTCTGAGGGAGCTTTTTGGCTGGAAAGCAGCAGCAAAGGGAGTGGATGTGCCCGCCAAGGGTGGCAGAGGTGGTTGGAGGCATCTTAGAAGAACACTCAGGTGGGGAGGGAAGGGTTTGCCCCTCCAGGCTCTTCACTTGCCTTCCAGGTGGGTTGTAGAAATCAGCAGGGGCTCTCCCTGGATCAGGAGCCTTTGGCAGCCCAACCAGTCCAAAATGCTTGCTGATGGCCACAACGTGCAGCAACCAGGGCCACTGAGGGCTGTGAAACTGTTCCCAGCCTGTAAAAATAACAAACAGCTCCCAGAGCAGCAGCAGCCCAGTTCAGAGCTCAGTCCCTGGTGGCTCCTCCTGCCCCTCTTGCTGAGGCTGGATCACGTTGCAGGGGATGGGTCCCAGAAGGGTTGGGTCACTTTGTGCTTTCCCCCCATGGGTCTTTCCAACTCTCTCATTTGCAGAACAGGCCCTCTCAAGTCCAGTAGACACCGACCAACCTTTCCAAAGTCATTGGCAGAGGAAGGATGGACAAACAGACAGACTGGTCCTGTGATCCCACAAGCTCCACTGCCGTGGGATACAGGGCTTGGAAAACAAATTAAAGCAATCCTGTTTGTTGTTCTCCTCTTTTCCCCGAGTACAGAACAGTCTTTGAGGGATGGGAAAACCCATCCCACCAGGGTGGTAGGAAATACCAGCTCCTGGCCACAAGCAATTTTCAGGGGGGCAATCCCAATTTTGGACTGAGGGTGGGGAGAGTTCTGAGAGGGAGGAGAGCAGAGATTGGTGCCTCAGAGTCTTGGGGAGCCTGGTGCCAACCTGTCCTGTTGGGCTGAGGGCAACAATGCTGTTCTCCAGCCCCACATCCTGGTAAAAACAGCAGGTGAGTAGTGTAGTTTTGGATGGGCAAGAACTTGAGCTACTCTGGAGTCCCCAAGCCACAATTACAATGGTGGCCTTGCAAAGGGAACCTTCTTCTTTACCACAGCTTCACAAAACTGACCCCAACCAGCCATGGCCACAGAAAAGGGATCCAGAGGCCTACTCATATGGGATGGGGAATAACTGCCTGGTTCAATCTGTCTTCTCCTGCTGTGTCTTTTCTTGTGGGGTAAAAAACCACTTGGTGCTGTTAATGTGATTAATAAGCCATCTTCAGAGTCTCTGCCACATCCTGTACACGCTTCCAGGCAGAAGTGAACAGTCAGCAAAGCCTGCACACTGCTCTGCTCCAGATGGGAAACATCGGCTGGGAAACCACAAGCAAAAGGACTCAGCTCAGGAGTGGGGAGGCTGCAGTGGAGACCCAAAGCTCTCAGACCTTTGCACACTGAGTTGAGAGTAGCCAGGATCAGTGGTGGCCAGAGGGTGCCAAAATGGGGCTGTTTTTTCCAACAGCTTGTTGAAAAGGAGCAGGGAATTTCAGCATTACCTTGCAGGGAGAAAATATGTACACAGCCCTTCACTTCATACTAATATTTACCCCCAGATCCTGTCACGTCAGGGTGGCTGTGACGATCACGCCGTGACCCAGACCCTGTGGCCCCGCCAGTGCTCTGCAAGTGCTGGTGGAAAAGGAGACAGTGGGAGGCTGAGGCTCAAACCACACCAGAAAATGGCCCAGAGGCTGGGACAATGGGCTCACACCCTCACTGCCCTGTGCTCCTGGAGTGCTAAATCCACCTTGTTCCCAAGTGTCCCAGCCTGAGGATGCTGCTTTCCAGGAGCCACCGTCCACCCAAGGGAGCTGGTGGAGATCCAGCTCTGAGAAAGCACCTCAAAGTGATGTTTTGTGTGCTGGGAGATGGAGGGAAGGAGGAATTTGATAGCTAAGGCATGGCACAGGGTGTGCTCCTAGGCCACTTGCCATGCTCCAGCTCCAGGAAAACCCCTCCATCCACACCACTGGCCACAGGGCCCAGCTCTCCTGCCCAATGCCTGTCACAAGGTGGGGGGATGATGGCTCCACCACCCTGGTGCTGGTGTGGGGTCAGAGGTGACACACCTGCCCCATAGGTCTGTATCCTGCTGGCACCTGGGGACAGCTGAGAGGATGGCCAGGAGGTCACTGTGAGGGACACACAGGAATACAGCTGCAGGGGGGAGATTGAGAAAGAGAATATGCAATAACTGCACTGCAGTTTTTAATACAGCTTTTGAAATTCCTATGGAACCCCATCCCATGGGAGCTGGCAGTAAGGGGAAGTGCTCCCGTGGGTGTGGGGTGGCACAGGGTGAGGAGCCTTGGGAAACAGAGCTTGCAGATTCCCACCAGCATGAAGGACACATCCCTTCATCCTCTCTGTTATCTGCACCAGGATAAGAGCCAGGGGCTCCAGGCTTTGCTGCATGAACCCTGCCATGGCCACCCTCACCAGCGGGGGGGGTTTTGGCGGCTCCCTGCTCTGAGCAAAGACCCCAGGGAAATGAAAAAAGGCAGGAAAACACCCTGGCAGCCCAGAGGGGCTGACACTGAGCAGGAGCCAGCCCTTCCTTCCGCGGCCGGCTCCTCTTCAGCTGCGCCGGCTGATATGGTTTATCTGAGCAGCGCTGAATGTAAACGCTGTCAGCGCCGGCCGGGATTAATTCCCGGGAGTTTGGCAGCCGAGATGAAATAACAGCGCTGCGGGGGGAGGAGAAAGGGGGGAAGCGCACATCTCAGACTGAAAAATCCTCCCGGTTAATTTACAGCCGGGTTTCTCTTCTCCCAGGCACTCTGGAGAGAGAGCAAAGCCGGGGGCAGAGCGAGGATGGGGAGAGGACCCGGAGCAGGAGGGTGGCTGTAGCAAAAGGCTGGGATCCCAGGGAGGGGGGAGGATGGTGGAAGGACATTTTCCCCAAGCAGAGGAGCTGCCCCCATGATGCCAGGGACACGGCGGGGGTGGGGGCCACGGCTTGCAGCCCCCAGCCCAACCCAAACAGCCTCGGGACCCCAGGGAGCCGCTGGAGGAAGCAGCTCCGAAGGCACCGGGATGCTCCCAGATTCCCGAACCTCGAGAGGCGGCTCCGTGCCCCGACAGGAGCCCCCCCTGCTCCCCGCGGGCCTGGGGTCACTCCCAGCCCCCTCTGACCAGCACCCTCTCCTTGGGGAACAAACCACCATAAAACCAAATCCCTGCTGAACATCTCCGTCTCTCACTAAACACCGAGAGATCACCCAAGGGCTTTGCTGCTGGGGGGATTCCCAGCCTGGAATAGGTGGGACTTTTACAGTTGTTTATTACAAATCCTTTTCATTAATTGACAAATGTATTTTCTGTAAGGGAAAGCTTTGGAGAACTGCCCCGCAGATGCTGTTGTTTCGAGGCTGATCCTGAAATAAAATAATCATTGGGCTCTGCCACACTGCTATGGTTTATATTTATATAGCAGAGAGGTTTGGTTTGAGGATACTTTTCTAAGGAATAGTGTGGTTTTCATTTACTTTCTTTGGATATTTAAGTAAATAACCACAAACGCTTTCTCTTATTTTCATTGGTTTTTTTGGTAGAAGATTGGCTGGACTAAAAGCCCAGCAGTACATGGGCAGATAAATTGATTTATTTTGAACTCAGGAAAGCCCATGCCCCATCTGTCTGCCAAGAGCTGTGCACCACTTGGAGCTCTGCAGGCAACAAATTATGATTATACTCAGGATTTAATATATTTTGATATATTTTTATCTACCTACATAAAATATAGTCCCTGGCCTGCATCTGCCAGGGCACTGGGTGACATCCTCACCAGGTCGAGAGGTGAAGAGAGGGTGCAAAATGCAGGAAGCAGATCCTGGAAATGGTACTGTCAGTTTTGGGAACCTGATTTTAAAATAATCCTCATGGTGGTGGCTGAGCAGGAGGTCAGTGAGGCAGCGGCTGCTCCCTGCTCTGTGAAAACCTCCCCGTGCTGTGGTTCCCTTTTGGATCACGGGCTGGCAGAGGGTTTGGGGTGATGAGAGAAAGGGTTAACTGCGGGGTTGGGGTGTCTGCAGAGGAGTTGTGGTGCCTGTGGAGAGGAGGGGTTCCAGCAGATATTTGGGAGCTGCAAACGATGGAAGTGCCTCTCTTGGCAGTCCAGCTGTCTTGGTTTGAAGACAGCTATGCCTGCTAGGAAAAAAAAGCAGGAGTCTTTCTCTTGCAATGGAGAAAAGTAAACTTCTCTCCAAATTGCTATAAATTTGGAATTAAAGGGGCTCCCAGGCAAAGGATTTGGTATAAGAATAACACTTCTTTACTAATGAGCCTAACAAGACGAACAAAATAACAATAACTATAGTATTAACACCAAACAGAGTTAGGAAACAGTCACAGTTTTTCTCTGATGCACCTTTCCGGGGGGAGGCCCCCATCTCCCCTTGGATGTTGAAGCCCCCCTGGTCCCCCAGCCAAGAGAGGACCGTCCCCGCAGGTGAATGCAGGTGAGCACCGCGCTGCAGCCTCTGCTCCGGCAGCCGCGCATCCGCCGAGCCCCGCACGCCCTGCAGCAGGAGCTCTGGGAATGCTGGATAAATAGCAGTGGGCGAGGAAAATCGCTTCTCAAAGGTCAGCGCTTCCTCCGCGCTGCTGTGAACTCGCCCACTTCGATCCTTCCTCCCCTCCGGGGCAGCATCCTCTGCTCCGGCCGCGGTCCCAGCAGCTCCCGCTGACCGAGCCCCAGAGCCGGGGGCAGAAAACAGGTCCCCACCAAGCCAAGCTGTTCCCAGCTTTGTCATCTGACTAGAAGGAAAATTCCCAAGGCTGGACTATCCTAGGTTATTTCACAGAGCCACAGAATCACGGAATTTGCTGAGTTGAGGGAGCAGGCAGCTCCCAGCCTCCTGCCCTTTCCTGCTCCACTAAATCACTCCAGAGTCCTCCCAAGTGTTTATTCTTTGAGAAAGCAATAAAAGAGGAGGAAACCCCAGAAGACAAACTCCCACCAGCCTGCCTTTGATTACATTTGATATTGTTTTATTTCTTAATGCTTTCCCACTGCAGGCTGGCTGAGGAGGGAGGGAGAGCCAGAGGGGAAGAGCAGACAGTAAAGGGGTAAATATACAAATTTTCCCACTGATATCTGTGGCTCAGGGTGGCTCAGTCAGGATCTGAGGGTAACAGTAGCTCTGAGGATGGGGTGTCGGGGTCCCCCAGTTGCCCAAGCTGTGAACTCAGGGTGAGCAGGAGCATCCCCCTCTCTGCGGGGTGCCAGGGCATGGGGGCAGCTGCAGAGCACGGCACGGGTGGGCAGTGGGCGCTGCCCCGTGTCCCAGCCCCTCGATGGCTGAGGCAGAGCAGCAGCAGGGACAGGCAGGTGACAATGACACCACGAGCTCCATCTGTCACACAGCCGGGCGGCACTGCTGCCACCAACTCTGCCATGCCGGCGGGAAGACCTTGGAGGAGCTTTTCCGTCCGCTCTGCCCTCCAAGAACCGGACCTGAGTTCCCAGTTTGCCCGACAGGAAAAACTTTGCCGTCTTTGCACGAAGCACCAAGAGCCACGCTGTCCCCAGGGCCCCTCCAGCCACCAGGAGCTGGGCAGGGGTGACAGCTGTGATGGGGAGGAGGTGAGAGGGAAGGGAGCGCTGAGCGATGGCAGAGGCTGAGCATCCCCTGCTGCTGGAGCAGCTCCCATCCCGCTCGCAGCGCGGCCGCGGTCTGGCCTCTGCCGTTCGCACCGGGAACAGCAGCGCGGCGGGGCCGGGAGCTGCCACAGCCCCCGCAGGGGCTCTGCTGGCTTCCAGGGACAGCAGCGACACGCATTTGGTCACCCTGAGGGAGGTGAGGTGTCGGGTTCTCTGCTATTTTGCAGAAATTCCCCGAGCTAGCAAAGTCCTTTTCCACGCCTGAGGTGGAAGAAAAGAGCAGAAACTCTTCAGGTCTTGTTCTCAAGGCTGTTTATTCGCTCTTATCTAAAACATTTTCTTTCTGATCTGCTGAGCTCCTTCCAACAGGGCAGTCAAAGGCCTCCCCCCCCTCAGAGGGGGTGTTTATCTTTTATACTAGAAGTTACATACAGATTATTTACTAATTGTCTCCAGTACCTATTCCCTGCATTAGGCAGTTTCTACTCTAAACCAATCACTCATGTCCCCGTCACCGAGAAGATGGAGAGAAGAAGAAGAAGAAAAAACCTAAAAGCCACGAGGTTTCTCCATCTTGGCAATACCCACCCCCTGTACCAAAACTCAAAAACTACTTTTACACCCTGTGACAAACTCACTGCTGCTCTATTCAAACTCCTGTGACCTGTAATTCTTCTTTTAAGGTTGGCAATCATTCCCACGGGCTAAAATCCAACCCACAGGTGTTCTGGGCTGTGTGCCAGGGTATCTGAGACCCCTGCCCAGGTCCCTGAGCCTCCAGGGCCACTGGAGATGAATCTTGTGTTCCCACAGTGAGGCAGCATGGGGTGGGGACACGAAGGGTCCAAACCCGTGGTGAGGGATGGGGTGAGGTGTGTCCCCTCCAGGCAGGTTTTTCCTCCCGAGAGACCAGGGGATGAAGGGATGTGGGGTGTCCCGAGGGGATGTGGGAACACTAATCAAATCCATCTGCCTTCATGTGGAAGTAACTCAGGACAACCAGAGGGGTCTCACATACCTGTGGGGGCTCATAAAAAGCCAATAATGGGGAAAAGAATCCTGGAGAACCTGGACATTTAAGGAAGAAGTTGGAAAGACTGTGAAACCTTGGATTGCAGCCTTGGGAGAAGAGTGTGGAGTTTTTACAACACAAAAGCTCTGAGGCTGTGGAAACTGGGATCTTTTGTCCCAAGCATCCTTGTGACACTTCCTCTGAAAAGTCACTGGAGCTGGCACCAAGCTCCTGGAGCTCCTCTGCAGCTGGGGGCCCACCCAAAACACCATTCTTACATCCCATAATACTGGCCCTTTCCAGCTGTGTCCCCCAGCCAAGGCTGGAGGTTTCTGAGGGGGAAGATCAAACCCACAGGATGCAGAGCTCCTTTTTCACAGGGAACAGGAGCCTCTTGGCTCCACCAGCTCTCCCAAAACATGACAACGGGGTTGATGCCACATGTCACAGCCTCACTGGCACCTGGGTTTGTCCAGCAGCATCCTTGGGAAGGAAATCCAGCTGCCATGCCTTCTTACAACATACCTGAAGAGCAACGGGGTCATAGAATGGTTTGGGTTGGAAGGAACCACAAATCCCATCTGCTGCTACAGGGTACAAGGCCAAGGAAAGTGGGGCTCAGTTTGCCCCTGAAAATCCTCTTTTAAATCCCCTGAAATCTTCCCTGCTGTGGTTTCCAGAGAAGCCTGATGCTGCTCAGATGTCCTGCAATGCTCCTCCAGAGCCAGGGACAGGGCCTGCCCCAGCAGCAGCCTCCTCCCAGCCTTAGGTGAGCAGTGAGCAGCAGGACCTTGCTGGCTCTGGGCTGATGGGAGCAGATCCCACCCTGGAGGGCATCATGGCATGAGAGGAGGAATATCTCTGACTGAAATATCCCAGCCCTGGACCCAGCACATCACCCTGGGGGCTTCCAGCACCCTGCCATCCTACCTGGCTGAGCACAGGGGTACTCAGTGCTGTGTCCCCTCCCTGTTTTCCTCGGAACACAGATCGGCCAGAGCACTTCTGGCCAGGCTGTGGAGCCACTCGTTCACCCCACAAAGGGAAGTGCTGTCTCCCCAGCAGTGACGCAACACCCCGTCGTTGCTGCCTTGGGGGTTTTCGGTCATTTCTTTTGCTTCCTTATTGCCCAACGCTCAGCAGGGCTGGCACAGGCGGCAGTCACCCTCCTCTCTTCCCCTCTGTGGGTTTTACCATCTCACCTGGCTCCCCCATGGAAAAACACATCCCACAGGACACAAGCTTAGAGCAGGATGCAGGCAGGACCACGGCAGTGACAGCTTTTGTTACAGTTGTTTATCCCACCCAAAGGTTGTTCTGTCCCTTCCCAAACACAAGGAGAAGGCCTGGCACCTTGGCACAGGTCTCTGCTTGCCACCTGCACCTCACCCTTTGCTCACCCCTGAGTCACGGGCAGGGAACACCCCCAACCCCGGGCAGCGCCGGGGTGTCTGTGCAGACACCCACCCTGGCACCTGCCGGGCTCTCCCTTCTCCACCTGCCTCAAATCACAGCTTCAAAGGAGCCGGCAGGAACCCAAAGCTTCCTCCACCCTCCTTTCTGCCAGGAACCAGGAGCAGATTCGCTGAGCATGAAGCCGTGGAAGGCGGCAGGCTGATGACAGCACGAGCCCAGAGCCCTAACAGGCATCAGTGAATCCAGGCTGCCCCACCCAAGGTCAGGTTCAGCACAGTGGGTGTGCAGGTGAAAGAAATACAAGGGCAAATTGTAGTTTTGGATAACGAGGTGTAAAATTCCTCATCCTACCTGGTTCCAGCTGTTAATTCAGTTGTCACCGCACTGGAACCTGTAGCCAGTTGGGAATCAGGAATTTATTTTTTGGAAAAGTCCAGGGCATATTGTCCTGTATAGACCCCAAACTCTGCAAAGGTCTCTCCTCAACCCCCACATCCTGCCAGCACCGAATGTCCCTGTCAGGGATGGAGGGGAGCCGAATGTGAGGCTGTTGTGGAAGAATAACCCAGTGCTGATGGTGATGGAGCAGGTGCAGCTCCCGAGGGGCCGAGCTCTGCCAGCCCCGGGATGAGTCAGGCTGTGAAAGCCGACAGGACCGGCCCTGCGGCCGCTGCCCGCTGCCCCAGCCCGGCCGTGCGTCACCGTCAGTCACCGCACCTGGCCTGGCCAGCGGGACATGCCCGGGCCCGCAGAGCCCTCGGGGCTGGGGCAACCTGCACCGTGCCTGCCACGCTGCCTGGCACCCCAGAGTGCCCAGAGATTGGATGTGGGGTCAGGGGGCCATGCCTTAGAGTCCTAGGGGTGGCCAGTTCTACTTGTGATTGGTCCTGATAATGACCAGTCCTAATACTGAGCAGTTCTTATAGTGACCGGTCCTCATAATGACCAGTCCTAAGAGTGGCTGATCCTAACAGTGACCAGTCCTGATGGTGACCTGTCCTAATCGTGACCAGTCCTCACAGTGCCTAGTTCTTATAGTGGCTGCTCCCTATAAAACCCAGTCCTAATACTGACCAGTCCAAATAGTGACCAGTTCTTATAGTGAGGAGTCCTAATTGTGATCGTTCCTAGTAAAGACCATTCCTAATGGTTACTAGTCCTAATAGTAATGGGTCCTAACGGGGTCTAGCCCTAATGGTGACCAGTCCTAATGGTGACCTGTCCTAATCGTGACCAGTCCTCACAGTGCCTAGTTCTTATAGTGGCNNNNGGCGCTGCCGCGGGACCGGCACCGGGAGTGGCACCGGGGGCAGGACCGGGACCGGGCCGAGGTGAGCGGGGTCGAGGAGGGGAGCAGAGCGGGGCGGGGCGGGGCGGGGGTCCCGGTGCCTCGGCGCCGCTGAGCTCCGTGACCGCACGGTTTGTTGCTGCTTTGTGAGCGCCGCGTCCCGCCAGCTTCCTCCTCCGCCCCGCGCCTCCCGCCCGGCCCGGCCCGGCCCGGCTCGGCCCTGGTCCCGCAGGGCTGGCTGGGCTCTGCCCCTGCCCATCCCGGACCCTTTGCGGGGCTCGGGGCGCCGTGCGGATCCCCCTGCCCGGGGTCGTGCCCCGCGCCCTGCCCGGCTCCTCCAGGGCGGGCACCCGGACGGATGGCGGCGGCGGGGCTCTTCCTCCTCCTCCTCCTCTCCATCACAGGAGAAAGTGGGCGCGTGTCCCGGCCGGGTGACCCCGCCAGAGGGAAAACCCTGCCCGCTCCCCGGCCGAGGCAGGGAGGAAAGCTCTAACCTACTTTCTGGCGCCGATAACCAGGCGGGCGGGTGGTTTTTGTTTGTGTTTGCTGGTTCTCCCCCTCCCCAGGTGAGCAGCGCCCTTCAGGAGCGGCGGCAGGCGAGGGCAGGAGGGCAGTGGAAGGGGCCGGGACCCTGACCCCAGCATCCTGCTGCCCTCCCGCCCGCCGGGGCTTTTTGTTGTAGCTGATTTGAGGTTTGGTAAAGGGCTCAGCTCTCGCACGTGCTGCCTGGAGTGGAGAGTGCTGCCACCAGCCCATCGCAGGCGAACAAAACCCTTACAGAGCAGCGGGTCATCCTCTGTCCGTCTGTGTGTACATCCCGCCGGCAGCAGAGGGATGCTGTGCATGGGATGTTTTAGTCAGATTTTTGCTGGTTTGGGACAGAGGGGTGAGGCTGGGCTCTACCCCAGCCTGCCCTGCCTTGCTGCCAGGCCAGCAGGACTGGGCAGAGACCATTCTTCCAGGCTTCCTACAGCCAGGTTGTGGTGCCCACGGTGGTCTGAGATCTTGCCGTTCTTGCTCAGCCCCCCAAGCCCACGTTCTGCAGGGGGAAGGGGACCTGAGAGGCTGCGTTGTCACCGCTGGGTCCCTGTGGCAAGAGGAAGTGTCCGCCTTCTACCCAGCGTGGCGTCATCCTCCTTGCCACGAGGAGCCAGGACATTCTCCTGCTTGCACGTTCCCAGTCCCTGGATGGTTGCTCCTGGGGATTACCAGGGTGAACTCATGGTGTTGCTGCTGTCTTGGGCACACAGCCTCCAACCCAGCTGGGGAACTGGGGAGTGCACCCCACCAGTGCTGTCCTGAGCAAGGAAATGCTGCCCACTCAGCTCCCTCCATTGTGCCCTCTGAAGCAGCATCCTTAGGCTCCTGCCTTTTTCCCAAGCGAGAAAAAACCAGCTTGGCACTGTCCCACCTCCAAAACGAGCTGAAGGGTTCAACTGAGCCTGAAAGAAACCAGAGCTGCCTCTGCCTGTGCGACTCTGGTCAGCTCTGGTTCACATGTGGCTCCCTGGGCTTGCAGCTGCTGCAGCTGGGCTCTGCCCTTCCCAGATCCTTTGCAGTTAAGGGGGTGATCAGCACCTTTTGTTGCTCGCTCCTGTGGTGGGCGGCTTCTGCCAGCCCTGCTCACATTTGCTACAGAGCCGGTGACCATCTACCACTTCCCTGTCGCCGGGGGTTCTCTGGCACCGCTGCAGCTGCGCCGGAGCACCTGGAGGTGCTGCAAGCCCCGGAGCGAGAAAGGGCAAACCACAGAGTGGGGTTTGACACCACAACAAGGCCCTGATGTAAATTCTGCGAGACGGGGCTGAGCCCGGCGGTGGCTCTCAGATGCACGTGTGAGCGCTCAGTGTGAGCGGGAACAATGGATGCCTGTGGATGCCTGTGGATGCTTGGGAGAGCGGCTCGGCCGGGGATGCAGAGCACGGGGGCGTGAATCCGGTGGGGAAGGGACTGCCTGGGTCGCCTCAAGGGGGAATGCACTCGTTGGGATGCACAGGGAGAGCCTGGGGAATGTGGGCTGTGTTTGGGCTGGGATGCAAGGTGAGCATGTGGCTGTCCTCTGGGTCTGATTTTTTTTTTTTTGGATGCTGCTCCTTTTTAGCTCTTACAGTGAAGTTGAGGGATCCCCCATATCCATCCTTATTCCTACCCTTAGGTTGCTCTTGAGCTGAAAACAGCCCTTGGGACAAGCCAGGAATCAGAACAGAGCTCATGACCAAACAAAGTAGGAGACAGGTGATGGAGAACCAGCTGGTGGGGGAGTTGCAGAGCTGCCCAGGCCAACATGGGGCTCGTGAGATATTTCCACATTTCCCATGGGCATGGGGAGTCCTGCAGGGACCTGACCCAGAGGAGTGAGTGCAGGCTTGGTGCTGTCAGGGGCTCAGCACTGAAGGAGTCAGTTAGTGAAGGCTGAAAATTAATTACTGAAATCTCTATGAGCCCACAAGTGATGGGATCATGAACTCTCCTCCTCTTGAGGAGCTTTTTACCTAATGACTTTTGGTTTCCGCTGTCCTGCCGTGCCCTGAGATGTCTGATGATACAAGCTCCCAGCGGGGGGGGGCACAGTCCCTATTAATTACAGGAATCCAGGAGTTGTGGTCATTTAGGAGCATGCAGTGCTTTGAGTTATGGTCATTTCCTGACCTCCAAGTCAGCCTGGAGAGCTCTGTGTGTGCTGGTGGGCATGGGGGAAATCCTCTGTGCTGGTACCCCTTTTTCCCACTTTATCCCTGTTACATAAAAAGAAACCAACACAAAAGCAGTTGTTTGGTGGTTACTCTCTTAATGAGGTATTTAAGGTGGAGAATGGACCCAGGGAGGACCCCAACCCTGCCCTGTGCTTGCCCACCACACAGGCTCCCTGTGCACCCCTTGTCCTTGGGGACTCACACTGCGGGGTGCTGGTCACCTTAGCTGGGCACAGGACAGGGGCAACCCCCAAATAACTGCTCTGGGAGGGCAGGAGAGCAAATATTTATGGGGTTTGCATGCGAGGGCTTCCTCCTCCACCCTCATCCTCCAGGAAGTTAAAACTGGGGGAGCTGTATGGGCTTTGATGGAGAAGGAACCAGTGACAGTGAGCTGAGGAGGCAGGGAGCATTACTGTATTGCTGTGCCTCAGTTTCCCCACTTATGAAATGCCACAAAGGAGTCAGAAAGCACAGAGGTGTCCAGTGAAACCACACTTGTCACCTCGGGGACAGTTTGTGCAGCCACAAGTGCAGAGTTGATGCCGTGGCTGTGCCTTGGGGGTGGGGGAGTGCAGTTATAGACCAGCCCACTTGAAGCTGTGCTGCCAGAGCTGTGTGGGACAGGAGGGAGCAGGACAGTGCCCAGGGATGCTCCTTGGTCTTTTCCCAAGCTGCTGACATTGGTTGGGAGGAAGAAACCCACCAGTGTGGAGGGCACACAGTCTCTGTGCTGAATGTCCAGCCCTGTGAGGACCCTTTACAGGGGTGGTGGGTGGTCACTCAGTGGATGTTCCTGCCTTACAGCCATCCCACAGGACCATCCCTCCCACCTGCAGGTGCCTTTTTCAGCTGCTGCAGCTCCCAGGGCAATGGAGCCCTCCTTTGATCAGCCTCTGCTGGTTTGTGTTTTATTGATTTATTGCTTAAAAGTAATATTTCCTGATGTAATTCCTCTGGTGTGACAGAGCCACTTCTGGGGGGCAGAAATGATGTGGCTGGTGTCCCCCCGAGGTGCCCAGGGTGGCCGCCATGGGGCTGGCTATATGGGGCTGGCTTCTCCCTATATGTCACTCTGCAGCTTGTGCTGGGGGGGTCTGATGAACTTATTCCTGTCATTTTCCAGCCTGCAGGAGCACCAGGCATGGCTGGCACTGACCTCCTGTAACGTGTGAGCCCCAAGGTTGCACTCTGTGCCCGCGGGCAGCCGGGGAGGGATCCCAAACCCTCGGCCTTGGTGTGTCCTGCCCAGCCTCAGCTCCTCCGTGGAATGAGCAGGGACGTGTCACCAGGGCTGTGCTGTTGTCACACGGCTTTTCCAAGGGTGATCCCATAACCAGTCACCTCTTGTACGTGGTGACTTAACCCAGTCCAAGCTCTCCTGGGGAGGACGTGGCTCCTTAAAAAGCAGCATCTGCAGCCCCTGTGCTGAGCTGCCCAGCTTCCCTGTGGGTGCAGCATCCCAGGGCTGGGATAGCAGGAGGATGAAGGTGGCTGGGGAGACCCCACCTCCAGCTCTTGGCAGCTGAGAGGCTGCAAAGTGCCTGGCTGGCACAGGTCCATGGAGACGCTGTGGTGGGAAGAGCAGCACATTCCATAGGTACCAGGGAGTGTGTAGGGTTCCCTGAGCCTGGCTGGCTCAGGATGGGGATGAGCTGTTCCCAGTTTTCCTCTGCAGGGTGTGGGTCTGGGTGCTTCAGGCCTCCTGCAATCAGGAGTGAAAGGAAGGAAGCCAAGGAGTGGCCCACCCACGCACGGCTGCTGCTGGTTGGGAGGAGGGAGAAGCAGCTTCCCCCGTTTGTCCTGGGGCTGGGCAGCCCTGAGACTTCATGGGGTGTCTGGGGGACAGCCTCCAGCCCCCTGCCAGCAGAGGTGTCACCATCCACAGCCCGAAGGGACACCACAAGGTTCTTTTCCCCTCTGCTCAGGGAGCTGCTGGCCCTGGAATGGGAAAGAAGGAGGCCCCTGGTGTCCACCCAGGGCTCCCCCTTTGCACAGGGGCTGTCAGGGTGAGCAGCACTCTGTACAAGCCTTGGGATGGCTGTGTTGAGATAAGGAGTCTGTTCCCAGAGATAGGGAGCTGCAGCCAAGGGGGCTCGTCCTGCTGCCAGCCCAGGGCTCTGGGATGAGACAAATTCCTGCCCAGGGCTGAGCTCCCCCTCCCACTGCTGCATCCCACACAGCGTGGGGATGGCCAGAGCTCAGGGCAAGGGAACCCTCTGTAAATATGGGGCATTTCTGCCAGCCCTGTGCTGCTCTGGGGGGCTCAGTGTGCTCTGAAACAACCCAGAGGGGACTGGGGAAGTCTGCAAGGCCAGCCAGGGCCCTGACACCAAGAGCTGCTGGAAGAATGAGTGTTCAGCTGAAGGACCAGAGGGAGGAGCGTCCTCTCCAGCCCCACTGACCTTTCATACAAAGAATTTTGCTTCGAGGAGGGAAGTTGGAGTGACCTCAGCAATGACCTGCAGCATGTGGATGGCAGGCACGTGGCCTGCAGGCAGGCTGTCCCCTTCCCTTGGGGAAATGCTGTTTACCCTCAGCCCCTTCCAGAGGGTGCAGGCAGGGCTGAAAACACTTGCACCCTCATGTCTGTGCACTGTGTGTTTAAGCCAAGCTAATAAGGAATTGGAGTAGATTTGAGTGATTAATCAGTTCTTAGATAAAACCAAGTTAAATCAAGCCTGGTAGGCTGGAGGGGGAAACAAAAAAGAGCTTTCTTTGTGGAGCAGCTGACCCCTCTGCAGTCACCAGTGGAGACTTTGGCCCTTTGCTCTCCCCTGAGCTGTTGGGGTGAATCAAAGTCTCCGTGTGTGTGTTCCTCACTCAACTGAGCTCCAGCCTGAGGAAGGCACCGGTGGGCTGAGGGTCCCTGGTGCAGCCACAGCCCCTCCAGCAGCACCCACCACCCCTGTGTGCCTTGGCAGGAGGCAGAGAGGGGTTTGCACAGAGCTGCCTGCTTGGGGTGGTTGTGCTGTGAGGGTGCACAAACCCCAGGGAAGGGGGGAGATGTGGGGTGGGTGGCCAGTGGCCACCTCAGCCCACCAGGACTTTCTGCCTGTGAAAAATGGAATTCACTTTCTTGGTAGAATTTAAAAGGTTTAATAAAAGATAATAAGGACAAGGCAATGAAGCAAAATACATGGCCAGGCTGTCTCTGGCTGAGAGCCAAGAGCACACCTGCTATTTTAGAGACCCCTTAAATATGTATATTTAAACTTTTCTAAGAATTCATTTCCATGTTTCTAGGAGCTGCTTTTCATGGTCCCTCCTTGGTCCTACCTTTTAAAGCATGCGTGTTTCTTGGCTGTGGTTTTAATTAATTCTTTTTATCAGTCTTAATTTGGGCTTTAGTCGATGATTTCTGCAGATGGTCAGTGCTGGGAGCTGGGATATCAGCAGCAGATTCTTCATATCCACAGCAGGGTCTGCACTGGGTGTGATCCTGACCAGGCAGTGTTCACTCACTACAGAGACACTTTATTAACTTACTTTACTCTTAAAGAAAACTATATTTTTAAAACTATTTCTATACTACACATAGATTATTCACCCTATATGGGTGTGGGGAAAAGAAAAAGCAACAATACCATAATATGTATTTATAACAACCTTATATGTACAACACTCACCTTAATATTTGTGAAAATCCAACTTGATAGTGTTTATAGCACTGGCCACCCCAGCAGGCTGGGAAGCCTTTGGGTGTCAGCACTTGCTCTGCTCTACTGGTAAAAACCAACGAGAGTGGGAAATGGGATGTGGGAAATCCTCCACACGGCTTTTTCCTTTGCAGCCAAATCCTTCCCTCTCCATGCCAAGGGATGGCATCACCCAGGACTGCTGGGATCCCCAGGGCTGCGTTCCTGCCCCTCCAGCCCTCGCAGGGATGCCCAGCCCAGGCTGCTCTGTGCTCTGTGCTCTGCTCCCCCGTGTCCCTCCCTGCCTTATCAGCGAGCCCAGCGCAGCTCCCCCACCCTCTGTGATCTCTCCCCAGCTGCTTTCCTTCCTCCTGGGGCGTGTTCCCGGCTCAGCAAACCTGCTGCCATTGCCCAATGTCCTTCCCGACCGGAGGAAAATGGGAGAGGGTGTTCTAATGGTGGCGTGGGTGAGGCATGTGCTGGCTGTCTGCACCATCAGACAGGATCTCAGCGCTCACCTGTAGCCATGTAGATCAGACAGGATCTCTTCCTCGCCCAGCCATGGCAGAGATGTGTATTTAGGCCCCTGTGGGTGGCTGTGTGGCTCAGTGATAAGGGACAGGGCAGCCAACCATAGCCTCTGAAGCATAGAGGGCCTCTCTCAAGGCTCAGAGGGAAACCCTGCATCTCACACATTTGCCATCCAGTTCTGTTGTGGTAGGGCTGGGACACTTGGGGAGAAAATGGAGTGTTTTTCCTTTTTTTTTCCCCTCCAAAATAGTATGTGTTTATTTCAAGAGCTGTTTGTGCTTTGGCTTCTTTTCTCCAGACCTGCAACTTGAGATTGCAAAACGGTAAAAAGCTTTTTGAAAGGGAGCAGAAGCAGAGAAGGTGCTGGGTGTCTGCTCGGGTGTGAGTCCACAGGAGCTTGATTCTCAGAGCACTTGCACGAATTGAGTTTCCTATCCAGAGCTCTTAATAACTGGGAGCGCCTTTTAAAGCAGCTCCAGCCTTGAGAGAGATCTTTAACGTGCTCGTGAATCATTTATGGGCAGCAGCAGCTCTGCCTGATGGGCTGCTGGGTGCCAGCAGAGGCTGTGGGGGTGTTTGGGGGCTCTGTGGCATTGCTGGCCTCTCACTGCCCTGTGGAGCTGGAGAGGATGAGCTGGGGCTCAATGTGCTCAGGGTATGGGTATGATGGGTGCTCATGGGGGTCCCACTCCCTGCCCCACACCCTTGGGTGGCTCAGAGCTGCTTTCTCCTGCAGCTGAACTCGTGCCAGCTGGAGACACTGCTATTCCCGAAATGTCCCTTCCCCCAGTGCCAACAAGCTCAGGGAGGGAGGTCCTGATCCTTCTCCAAGAATCCATGAACCCACTGCCTCTCCCCCTCCAACCTGCTCTGCAGGGTTGTCTCTGCTGTCTTGTGCTGTGGCTGTGCTTGGCTGTCCCAGTTCTGCTCACCTGGCCTTGCTGATGGTCCCTCTGTGTCTCTTGGGCCATCCCAGCGTGTCCTGCAGCGACGCTTTGCATGAACCACATCATTTTTTCCATCACTTTCTTCCTTGGGTGTGCTTCCTCTGGTCAGTGCTTATTGTGCTTCACCCTGAGGCAGGGAGCCAGCCCTGCTCACCTTCCTTGTGCCTTTTTTGGTTGAAGGCTCAAACCTTTGTCCCAGTTGCTCCCCAATGACCCCAGCACATCTGCCCTCTTGGGAAAGGGTGGGGACTTCACCCCCCTGCTGCTGTTGGAGCACAGGCTGTGTCCCTCACTGCTGGATGTCAGGCTGTGGTGACCTTCAGTGGTCAAGGGGAGGGGAGATGGTGATAGTGGGAGATCTCTTCTTACCAACCAGACCAGGTGGTCCTCCCTCCACTCCCTGCTCATTTATCACTCCCTGTGGGTCAACAAAGGTAGTGCTTGGGGATCCTTTCCAGCCTGAAGTGACAACGTGCTGCCCTCAGGACCCTTCTTCCAGCCCAAAGCACAGTTCCTACCAAGCTTGGGGGGCATGCTTGTGGCTGCCAAGTCCCATGCCTGTCCCCCCTGCTGCTGTGACATGCACAACAGGGCATGTGCTCAGCCATCCCCCCGTGTTAGCTCCGCACGTCGCCTCTCACTTCCTTTTTCTGTCCCCAGGACAAAGCCACCACATCCCCCCTGAGTGTCCAAGGACTGGGCTGAGGCTCCCTGGGGACCTGCAGCTGAGCTGTGCCCTGCAGTGGGGTGGCTGATGCCAGGGCTGCCAGGCAGGGAGCCGTGCTCCTGGTGGCAGAGCCCTCCGTGCCGGGGCTGGGGAGGTGACAGGGACTTGGCACCGCAGGGGATCCAGAGGCCCGAGCTTGTGGCAGGCTGTGTCTGGATGGAAATGCTGTCTGGCCCATTCCCTCACTGAGCACACCAGCTCCAGAGGGTTTGGGCACCAGCACCAGGCACAGGGTGAGTTGAAAACACCTTCCCGGCACCGTCCACTGGGGATTTCTCCGCCTGGCACGGGGTAAGGTTCCTGGCAGCTCAGGATCTCTGCTCAGGGGGTGGCTGCTGCCTCCAGCCTGTGTGGCAGAGGAGCCTTGAGCCCTCAGGGGCCTCTGCCCTCCTCCCCCTCCCTCTCAATTCCAAATGTGCCGATGCACGGAGCCGTGACAAGTGCTCCGGCCGCGCCGCGTGACCGTGACCGGACAGCAGGTGCCCGCCGGGCTGTGCCAGCTCCCCCGGGAATGAGTCACTCAGTCCAGGCCAGGACCACTGGCCAGGCCAGCCCTGCACCCCCTCTGCGTGGAGAGCTGGTGGGAAGAGAGGCCAGGATTTTAATCATGCTGCAAACCTGCTTTGCTGGGAAGCACAGAGATCTGGGTGTGATGGGAGCGAGTGGGGACGGGATTTTGGGATGGGGGTGTAAGAGTGGGGCTGTGTAAGGGTTTGGCTCCAATTTCTGTGCTTCAGGCTGTGCTGGTTCTCACCACTCAGAGCCATTCCCCAGAGCTGGGGAAGGATGAGGGTGCCCCAGGCATTGCTCTGACCCCAGCCTGTTCCCATTCCCAGCTCTCCAGAGCAGCTGCCATCTCGGGCTCATTGCTGGCTGCCCTGGGAGGAAAACAAACAGAGTCTCCAGCTCACCAGTGGGACGGAAAGTTTTACTGGCTGGGGCTGGCACTCTCCCAGTTTAGCAGCTATGAAATTCCCAGTGAGGCACTCATGTTCCATGCCTGCTCTTCCTGGGTGTCTTGCTTCCCAAGAGCTTTGCCTGGCAGCAGCAGGGGAGGAAAACTCCCTGCCATGGAGCATTGCTGCAAATAAGGGCTTTTCCTCCTCCTGCTGCCCTGTGGCTGATCCCTGTCCCTGGTGTCCAGCCACCTGCAGCCCTGTCCCCAAGGTCTAGGGAGCACTGAACTCAGCTCTCCCTCTGCCAGGATGCTCCTGCAGCCCTTGCCTGCTTTCCCATGAGTGGTTTTTGATCACAGCCTCTCCCCACAGGAGGAATTTGGCCGTGTCCTGGGGCTCCTGCGCGTGAAGGACGGAGGCAGAGGAAGGCTGCCGTGGGTGTTTGTCATCTCTGTGCAGGATCCCTGTCACTCTTATGAGGTGAGGAGACCCTGGTGGGGACCAGCACTAGCTGAGCCTCCAGGGAAAATTTGGGAGCTGATTGCTCCCAGCTTTGGTGCTGGAGAGGGAGCCCAGCACCCATTTTAATGCAGGAGCAGAAGTCTACCACACAGCCCAGGAGCTGATGGAGGGCAGCAATTCCAGCTAGTGCTGCCAGCTCCAGGCTTTCCCATCCCTGGGGAGCTGTTTCTGGACTCCTGCATCCCTATGAAGCTGATCCCTTGGGCACCCCATGCTCCTTAAGCCAGGCTTTGCTTGTGGTATTGTCTAAGAGGAGGGTTGTGTTCAGGACTCCAAGTGCTAAGGGAGCTGCAGAAGTGTCCCTGTCCCTGACTCTTGCTTTGGGAATGGGCTGCCAGTGGGATGCTGTTGCAGACAGGGCTGGTGGGATCTCAGTCACTCATTTCATTGCTCAAGTGATGCTGCCTTAGGAGAGCAGAGCTGTAGGAGAGGAACCAGGCCTGTGGATCAAGCTGGCATTTTGCAGCCAGTGGCACTGTGCAAATGTGGCAGGTGACACCATTCCCATGGCCATGGCTGTCCTAGGGGACAAGAGGTGCTTGTGAGACCTGTGTGAGTTCCCTGGGCACTGGCACATGGTCCAGGAGGATGGGAAGAGGTCAGAGAGGGCTGTGCCTCCCTTTTGATTGCCCTCGTAGTCTCTAATAGGATCTGGGGCTTGTTCTCGTGCACTCAGATGGAATTGCTTTTCCTGCAAAGCAAGCCCTGCCTGGTAGAGCTGGCAGGGGGACCCTCGGGAGGAGATTTCTTGAGGAATTAACCACGTCTTGGCTGTTAAGCTTCCCAAGGATTCAGTCTCCCAGCCTGGTGTGTGCATGCACGTGCCAGAGGGGAATGTCCTGTATCTCCCCTTCATGGGGCATCCCAACACATGGCAGGTCCATGTGGGAGCTGTGGTGCATGTGGGGATGTGGATCAGGTGTTCTCAGGCCTCGTGCATCCCCTGCTTTCCCACCCTGCCCACGCAAGAGGAGCTCCTTGCAGACATCCCCTGCAATCTCCCCTTGCCAAACTGGGAGTGCTGGTGTTCCCATGTGCCACTGTGTCCCATGGCTTGCCGGGATCCCCCATATTTCTGAGGCACGTGTTCAGGCTCATCCTGGTGGGGTGTTAAACCTGGGTGTCCCACAGGCATGTGCTGGGATGATGGGGATGCTCTGACCTGGTCACTGTTGCCATCCCTGCCCTACTGCCATCAGGAGAAGGGGTGGTCTTGGTGACCCCCGAGGGACAGGGAGTGAGTGATTAATAAAACCCTTCCTGACCACCCAAACTCAGGGATGGAATGTGGGTTTTGGGGATGCAGCTCATGATGGCAAGGTCTCACCAGCACAGTCAGGGACACAGGGGGCTCAGTTTGGTGACATCCCACCGATGAGGCTCCATCTCTTACTGGGACCCAGCCTTTCCTCACACGCAGGCTGCTGGGGGAATACTTCTCTTCCTGTGGCTGACTCCCTGCACTCTGCCAGCCTGCCGACCAGCAGTGGCCCAAGATGTCAGCCGGGGACAAGAACGGGGGCAGCCGCTCCAGCAGCAGCCGCCTGCAGAGCAAGAAGCCCCCCAACCTCTCCATTGTCATCCCCCCGAGGGAGGCGGAGGAGGATGGGGCCCACAAGGAGGTGAGTGTTGGAGCTGTGTCAGTCCCACGCTGGGCTCGGGGGGCTGCCTGCTGCCATCCTGTCCCTGATGCCCTGCTCTGCCTCCCAGCCCTCCAAGGTGCCCGTCTACCGCAAGAGCAAGAGCCTGCAGGAGCCCCGCCTGGAGCGCCGGCCCGGCTTCCGCCGGCAGACATCCCTGTCCCAGAGCATCCGCAAGTGAGGGCAGGCTGGGCTCCAGCCATGGCTGGGTCACCCCGAGGGGGCAGGGGACGTGTCAGGACATTGTGGGTGCTGGCAGAGGACTTGGGGTGGGATTGGAGAGTTGTGTCTCAGAAAGGAGTGCAAGAATCGCTGTCTTCTACTTCCCTTTGACCCATAGCCAGGTCAAAACTTCCTGAGACAGCCCAACCAGAGGGGATGGCTGGGTGGGATGGTGGCACGTGGTGTGGGGGGACCAGCCGTGTGACAGCTGTGCCCGCCGTGTGTCCAGGGGCACGGCGCAGTGGTTCGGCGTCAGCAGCGACTGGGAGGGGAAGCGGCAGCAGTGGCAGCGCAAGAGCCTGCAGCACTGCAGCATGAGGTACGGCAAGCTGAAGCCCGCCTATCGCGACATGGAGCTGCCCAGCCAGGAGGTGCCCTCCTTCCAAGCCACCGAGTCGCCCAAACCCGCCAAGATGCCCAAGGTAGAGCTCGGGGTGAGGGCGTCCCGCTCCCAGCATTGCTCTGCCAGCACTGCACACCTCTTCCCTCCCCCAGATCGTGGACCCGCTGGCCAGGGGCCGTCCCTTCCGCCACCCCGATGAGACTGACCGTCCCCACACGCCCCACCACGTCCTGCCCCCGCTCACCCCCGGCGTTGTCTCCCTGGTGTCCTTCAACAGCGTCCGCTCGGGCTACGGCCGCCTGCCGCGCAGGAAGAGGGAGTCTGTGGCCCACATGAGCTTCAAGGCGGCCGCAGCCCTTCTCCGTGTGAGTTTTGGGAGTGTGAAGGGGATCTCCTTCCTGAGCCGGGTTTCAGTTCTGTCCTTCACCCATCAGCTTTGTTTCTTGGCTGTTTGCTTGGCGTGGAGACTGCTGTCTCTCCAGGGTGGCTTTGAGGGGGGAGGTTGTTTTTTTTTAATCCGAGGTCTACTTAAAAATTGATGTTTTGGTGAAAATTGGACAATCTGAGGAAAAAAACAACTTCTGGATTCAATTGCTGAGGGGCAAGGAAACCTCTCCAACAATTTTTTTGCTTCTGAGGAGCCCTGGGCAAACCTTGGGACTATGTGGGTATGAGACCATATGAATTCAGAGGTGACTTTTCATGCTGACTAACGTGGCACTGGTCCAGTGCAGATTCTGAGGAGCTAAAGGCAGCATCTTCTGCCAGTTCATCCCCACATGAGGAGCTGTGGTGGATGATTGGGATTTAATCCTTGTCACTTGGCTTTGGAGAGGGGAGATCTGAGAAACCCTCAGTGCTGCAAAAACTGAGGGCTTCTGGTTGCTTACTTTTGTTTGCTTGCACTGCCAAAGGGACGCTCTGTCCTGGAGCCACTGGCTCCCAAGCGAAGGAGCAAGAGGAGCTTCCTGTACCCCAGCTTCATGGACGAGGACATGGTGGATGCTGCTGATACCCTCGACTCGTCCTTCTTCAGTAAGGCAAGCAACATTCCATGCCGGCTGCTGGAGCTGGGGCGTGTCCCAGCACCCTGCACAGGGGCTGGGTGTGGAGCAGGGCTCTCACAGGGTCCCCTGTGTTGGGCACTTCACCCAGCAGTGACAGAGGCATCGGTGGCTGCTGTGCCCCAGCCTCGGTGATGGCCTTTGGGTGTAACAGGGAATGATGTCGCTGCCTGGGCACATTTCACACCCTGTGATGGGCCATTAGTGGGATGTCATTGGGAGGATGCTCAGTCAGGGGGCTTCTGACCCATCACACCTATCCAAGGACATGTATCCATCCCCTTTCCAGATGGACATGCACGATGAGACCTACTCCATGCCCGATGACGTCTTTGAGTCACCTCCTCTCTCAGCCACGTACTTACGCATGCACCAGGTGGGGGAGGATGTCAGGGTGTCCCCCGAGGTGGAGCAGCCCACCCCGTGAGTACCAACCCTCAGCAGGTGCTGCCCCCCAGGCTGCCCAGGTGCCCTGCTGCAGGCAGGACAACGTCCCCATCCATCCCTGCCGTGGGCACCAGGCGCTTCCACAGTGATCTGGGGAGAGTGGAGCCGGGAGGTGCTCAGAGGCATCTCAGGGCATCCTCAGGGCTCTGGCTGTGGGGTGTTTATGAGCTGGCCCTTTCTGGCAGGCTGATGGGTTGCTCCTCTCTCCGCAGGTGGGAGGGGGGCCGGCTCAGCTCCGTGCTGGGCGGCGCGGGGCCGGCTCCGCGGCGGGGCAGGCGCATCGCCTCCAAAGTGAAACACTTCGCCTTCGACCGCANTCTGGCCATGGGTTGTTTATGAGCTGGCCCTTTTTGGCAGGTTGATGGGTTGCTCCTCTCTCCGCAGGTGGGAGGGGGGCCGGCTCAGCTCCGTGCTGGGCGGCGCGGGGCCGGCTCCGCGGCGGGGCAGGCGCATCGCCTCCAAAGTGAAACACTTCGCCTTCGACCGCAAGAAACGCTACTACGGGCTGGGCGTGGTGGGCAAGTGGCTCAACAGGACGTACCGGCGCAGCCTGAGCAGCATCGTGCAGTCCCAGCTGGAGATCACCGACAGCCACCGGTGAGGGCACCGATGGCACGGGGCCGTGTGTGTCCCCTCAGTGCTTGGGGATCGGGGTTGGATCCAATATTCCCAGGAGGTTGTCCCTGTGCTGGCTGGCCCTTGCTGTTTGCCTGTCTGGCAGCTCTGTGGTGTTTTCACCCCAGTGGTCCCTCAGGCTCGCTGGATGTCGCAGTTGAGGG
This sequence comes from Thryothorus ludovicianus, assembly GCA_013397245.1. Classification (NCBI taxonomy): domain Eukaryota; kingdom Metazoa; phylum Chordata; class Aves; order Passeriformes; family Certhiidae; genus Thryothorus; species Thryothorus ludovicianus. The sequence continues at coordinate 379,500 of VZTB01003734.1, forward strand.
CTTGGAGACGAGTCCAGGCCTGCAGGAGCTCAGGGTCACCTTCCACTGAGAGGGTTTAAGGAGAAAGTGAAGGAAAGGAGCCGGTTCTGATGGAGGGTTTGGATTCAGAGTTTTATTCTTGGCTCCAAAGGCCTGTGAATCCAGCAACAACTCCAGCAGAACTCCCACTGCATGGCTGGTGGCCCTTGGAACCAGGGGAGAGGGGAGGGAAGGAACACAGGTGACACCAACCAGGTACGGGGGGATGTCCCAAGGGACAGAGGACACTTGGATGGCCCAGTGTCTTTCCAGGGGTGGGAAGCATCTTTTGAATTCTGCCAACCACTCGATGCCCTTCTGGAATGCCAGAGCTGACAGGCAGCACTCATCAGGGTTCAGAATGTGGAAAGGAGGAATGATTGACAAACCTGGCAGGGAATCATCTGGGAGGGGCCTGGGATATCTGGAACACACCACAACACTTTGGGATCGGGGTCTGGGGGACTGCGGTGTCCCTTTGCCCAGCCATCTTTGACCAGCTCTGATTTTGGGTCCTGTCCAGGCCGTATTTCACGTACTGGATCACCTTTGTCCACATTCTCATCACCCTGCTGGTCATCGGCACCTACGGCATCGCCCCCATTGGCTTCGCCCAGCATGTGACGACAGAGTTAGTAAGTTTAAGAGCCCTCTTTCAGGGGGGGACTGTAACTGCCCAGTGTCCCATGGTGTGTCACACTCCCTGCGAGGACTCAGGGCATCTTGTGGGGCTCCAGCATTTGAGAGGCTCTGTGAAACAGCCAGAGCAAGGGGACGAGCAGCACCATGTTGCAGTGGAATATGTGGTGGGAGCAGAGCTCTTCCCCTCTCCTGCCTTGCTGCTGGGACCCTGCAGCCCTTCCCCTCACATGAAGGGGCTGCTCAGCCCCTTTTGAGTGGAGGGTGACAGGGGTGCACCCCCTCAGCATTCTCCCCTTCAGTGGGAGCTGACCCTGGTGTCTTTTGGCAGGTGCTGAGAAACAAGGGTGTCTACGAGAGTGTCAAGTACATCCAGCAGGAAAATTTCTGGATCGGGCCCAGCTCGGTAAGGACCCTGCCAGACCCTTGGCCCCTGGTCTTGTGCTCTGCCCTCTGCTTCCCCTGTCCTAGCTGAGGGGGTTCTTGGAGGTGCTCCTCTCCTCAGGGGGACAGAGCTTGACCTCCCCACTCCAGCCTGCTGTCTGGGCCCCTGAGCCCCCATCCCACTGGGACATGTGGCATCACAGTGGGATGGTCCTGCCTTCCCTCCACTGGGATGACAGAGACCTTTGTCTCTTGCCTGTCCCCTGCCCCTGCTAAATTCTCCCTGGGGATGGCTGGAGCAGAGGGAGGTGTACAGACAAAGCACCCCCTTTTACTGGCACCTCCTTCCCAGATCGACCTGATCCACCTGGGAGCCAAGTTCTCGCCCTGCATCCGGAAGGACCGGCAGGTGGAGCGGCTCATCCAGCGCGAGCGGGACCGCGAGCGCGGCTCCGGCTGCTGCGTCCAGAACGACAACTCCGGCTGCATCCAGACCCTGCCCCAGGACTGCTCGGTGTGTGCCCCTGCCCTGGGCACCAGGAAGGGCTGGGCAGCCCTGGGGAAAGCGGGGGAAAAAGTCCCAGTCCTGCGCTGCACCAGGGCGGGATGCATGTGGGGTCAGAGCCGTGCGTTCCCTGCTGTATGCTCAGTCTCTCCATGCTCCCTGCAGGAGACACTGGCAACGTTCATCAAGTGGCCAGGCAGCAACGCCCCAGCCCTGGGCTCGGGAGAGAAGCGGATCTCGGGGGCTGTGTGTCACCAGGACCCCAGGTAGAAGTTGCAGCTGGGTGGAGGTGGCCCGGTCATGGTGGGGACATGGCAGAAGAGGCTGCCCTCCCAGCTTGGATACCTTGAATCCTCTTGTCCGAGGGGATGGGAGGCTTTTGCACACTGTAGGAGAGTGATAAAGAAGAGGGAACAGTGGGGAAACTGAGGCAAGGCCTGTCCTAAACACAGGCAGCAGCAGGTGATGCTGTTGTGTTGTGCTTGTCCCTGTCCTGCTGGGATGGGGCGTCGATGGGGTTGTCCAACAGCTCTGAGTTCTGTAGAGCTCTCCTGCAGAAGGAGCTGCTGTGGGGTGTTGTGGGACACCCTCAGGATCGAGGCAGGTCCCAGGGCTGTCTGTGCCTGAGGGGGTTACTGCTCTGCAAGGGGGGATGTGTTGAGGGACCCACTTGACTCACTCTCCTCCTCCTGCTAGGACATGTGAGGAGCCAGCATCCAACCCACCCCATGTGTGGCCAGACGACATCACCAAGTGGCCGGTAAGAGCCCGGTGCCACCATCACCCCATGGTGACAATGAGCCTGGCAGGGACCTGCAGGGACAGCCTGGGGCCAGGCTCTGAGCACGGCTCATTTCCCTCCTGCTTCTAGATCTGCACCTACGAGACCAAAACCAACCACACGGGCTTTGCCCACCTGGACTGCGAGATCAAGGGCAGGCCCTGCTGCATCGGCACCAAGGGCAGGTGGGTCGTGGCAAACCTGGCTCCCCCCTCTGCACCCCTGCCTCACCAGTGTCCAGAGCTGTGCCTGGCGGGTTACAGAGCCTTGAGGGGTGGGAAGCACAGTGGCAGCAGGCTGGGAGCACAGGGGGATGCTCAGGGGTGTCCTGAGTGTGCCTCTTGCCCCCTGCCAGCTGCGAGATCACCACACGGGAATACTGTGACTTCATGCACGGCTACTTCCATGAGGAGGCAACGCTCTGCTCGCAGGTGAGCAGGGCCAGGGAGCCATGGCAGGGCGTGTGGGATGCAATGCCAACAGCCATGCTGATGCCAAAGGGCTTTAGAGTATCCTACCAGGAATGGGACGTGGTTGGGATGGGTGTGAGCAGGGGCAATGCAAAGTGCAGGGACTTGTCCAGCCATTGGCTGGGCTCCTGCTGCTGTGCCCACCTTGCTGGTATGGGGTAAGGGGCACCTTTTCCAGCACCATGGCAATGTGGGTGCCCCACACCATCCAGAATCCCCTCACAGCTGCCCCATGGCATCGTTGGCACTCCATCCCTGTGACCCATCCTGTGCTCCCGGTGGCTCTGGTGACAACCCTGCTGCCTTTGCAGGTGCACTGCCTGGACGAGGTCTGTGGGCTCCTGCCCTTCCTGAATCCAGAGATCCCTGACCAGTTCTACCGCCTGTGGCTGTCCCTGTTCCTGCATGCTGGGTGAGCTGCAGCCCCCAAATCCCCAGGGATGGGGGAACTGGAGTGCCCATTGGGATGGGGTGGGAGAGAAGAGGGAAGGGCACTCCCAGACTACAATGACAGGTGTCTCCAGTGGGATGTATGTGAGCTGTCTCGTGCCCCAGGCACTGGGTGGGAGGGCTGGGCAGGGCTCTCTAACTCAGGGCCTCTCCCCCAGCATCATCCACTGCCTGGTGTCGGTGACGTTCCAGATGACAGTGCTGAGGGACCTGGAGAAGCTGGCAGGCTGGCATCGCATCTCCATCATCTTCATCCTCAGTGGCATCACGGGCAACCTGGCCAGTGCCATCTTCCTACCCTACAGGGCAGAGGTGAGGGTTTAGGGGCTCTGTCCCAAATCCTCTCAGCTCCCAGGGAGCAAAGGACACCCCTCTCCACGCTCATCCTGGGCAGCGGTGTGGGGAAGGGGATGGAGCACAGATTCTCTCCCCTCTGCCAGGGTTTGCTGCAAGGAGAGGGAGCAGGGATGTCCCTGCCCCACGTGTGGTGTTGGCACATGCCGTGTGTGTCACATGTCCCCACGTGCCCGTGAGCGTGCAGGGTCCCTGGGCAGGCAGATGGCTAATCTGCTGCCAGCCAAACCCTGTCAGGCTTTAAATGAGATCATGCCAAGGGCCCTAATCCCCCCAAGGGAGTGCCAGGATGGGGCTGTGGTCTGGGAGGGGGTGATGCTGTCTGGCTGCTGAGTCACGGAAAGTATCAGCTCTGCCAAAACAGCACCATCCTTCTCCCCTCCTCATCCTCCCACCCCTGAGCCCCATCCAGGATCCTGCACAGGGATGCAAGAGCCAAATGCATTTTGCTAAGGGAGGAGATGACCCTGGGGGACGTGGGGTGTGTCTGGGGTGACAAAATGTCCATCCCTGACAGGTGGGCCCTGCCGGCTCCCAGTTCGGCTTGCTGGCCTGCCTCTTCGTGGAGCTCTTCCAAAGCTGGCAAGTGCTGGAGAAACCCTGGAAAGCCTTCCTCAACCTCTTCGGCATCGTCCTCTTCCTCTTCGTCTGCGGCCTTTTGCCCTGGATCGACAACATCGCTCACCTCTTCGGCTTCCTCAGCGGGCTGCTGCTGTCCTTCGCCTTCCTGCCCTACATCACCTTCGGCACGGTGGACAAGTACCGCAAGCGGGCCATGATCATCGTGTCCCTGCTGGTCTTCGTGGGGCTCTTCGCCTCGCTGGTGGTGTGGCTCTACGTGTACCCCGTGAACTGGCGCTGGGTGGAGTACCTCACCTGCCTGCCCTTCACCAGCAAGTTCTGCGAGAAGTACGAGCTGGAGCAGGTCCTGCACTGACCCTGCCGGCGGGGACGGGGCTGGCACGGGAGGTGTTCTCAGTGGGGTGGGTACACGGGTAGCCTGTGGGAGGTGGTGGTGGTGGTCTGCTCCAGGATGGGGCAGGTCCTGGGCGGGGCTCCACCCTCAGGGATTTTTGGAGCCTGCCCTGCCTCGGACCCTTTTGGGGCTCTCTCCTGATGCTGGAAAGCCGTGACTGGTTTGGGGACTGGCTCTGGCTGCTGCCTGTGTGGGGAAAGGGCTGAGGGAAGCGGGATTTTGGTGTATCCATGGCCAGGCTGGACTCCCAGTCCTGGGGTGAAGTTGCTGAAGTCTCCAGCCTGTGCCCCTGCCTGCCTGGGGCCCCATCCCACCTCGGCATCCTGCACCACTGCAGCTCATACTGTGAACACAACCCCCTTTTTGCAGGGGTACTTTTTTTTATCCACAGCTCTTTAGGCCCAGGGTTTCCCCATTTTGGGCTCCCTGGAGCCTCTGTCGTGGCTCCAAGATGTTCAGAGCTGAGCTTCAAGGATATTTTTCAGTCCTGTTCCCCCTGAGGCCCCCAGGGAGTCTCGTGCCTTCCTGCCTGGCTCCTCACTGGATGGAGAGGCAGGACTTGGGATAGGGGGCTTTTCTTTCCCTTATTTCAGTGAAATTCTCTTTTTGGAAGGGGAGGAGTGGCAAGGACCACTCCAAGTGCCATGGTTGGAGGCAGACATGGAGAAAAACCCCCTGGGGGGCTCGTGTGGCTGTTTCTGGAGCCCACAGAGCTCTCAGGAACCTGTTGGTGCTCCCACCTTCTGCCTTGAGTCCCTGCAGTTTCCCCTTTTCCTTTTTCAAAGCATGGAGACACGGGTAGCCCTCCCTCCCTCCAGTGGTGCTGGTCAGAGGGAGAAGTGCAGAATGGGGAAGTCACCTTCCCTCTTCCCTGCCTGAGGCTGCACATTCCCACCTTCCCCCAGCTCTGGGCTGCTCTCCCCAGCATCTCCTCCTTCTTTCCAGCAGCCATGGCACGAAGGCAGGTCCTTCCTGGGGTCCAGGTGACCTCTCTGGGCTGGTTTGGACCCAGGCTGGTGCCAGGCTGTCTCTCCCCTGACATGTGTTGCTTTGGTGCTGGAGGTCTCAGTGCTTTTAAATGGGGGCAGGTGGGAATCCCCCAGGTAGGATGCCCTGGGATGAATATTCAAGGCCTGAGGGCCTGGCTCCCTCTCCACAACCACTTGCTGAGTGAGCCCAGGAGTATCTGCATCCATCCCTGCATTCCTCCCTCCACCCTGGGCCAGTTCTCAGCCCCACTCTGTCCCTCCAGTTGCTGCTCCAGCCAAAGACAGACACTTCACCTCATTTGTCTCTTTTTGATACTTTTTTTAAAAGCTGTGGGTTTTCCCTCCCCTTAATAAATTTCTACCTGTATTTAATGAGATTCACAAGGCCTCTTTTCCCTTCTTGGGCGTGGGCATGCAGCACTTTTGGGGGGTTCTGGCTGTTTTGGTGATGGCTGGTGTGGCAGGGAGGGAGGATGAGCTGGGGCTGGTGCCCAGAGGGGCCACTTAAACCCCTCCCTGGGAGGAGACAGGGTTTGGAGGGTCTCAAGCAGAAGAAGCCAAACACTTGGATCCAAAGAACCTCCTGATCCTGCCTGAGGGCAGAGACACCCCTGACTTTATCCCACCTTTCACTGAATGACCTGAGGCTGGATTTGCCTTCTCCCTTGAGGCTGAGGTGTCCCAAGGGGTCCTGGATTGCTCCCCTCGAGCCATTGTGGTGAGGTCAATGCAGGAACACACACGGGCTGTGTAGAAAATCACCACCACATCTTTATTTGCTGCTTTCCAACAACCTGAGTTGTTTGCAGAAGGCTTGTCCTGGGCCTGTTGTGGGTCTGGGACAGGGAGGAACAAATGATTTGGGCTGGTTCCCTGGGAAGGCTCTGCAGTGTGCAGCTGAGGGAGGCTGTGGGCTGGGAATGTTCTCCAAGGGGTCTGGAGCAATGTCTGTGGGCAGGGAGTGGCTGCCAGGGCCCCTGCCTGGTCTGGGGGCTGCTCAGGAAGGGTTTGGCTGTGGTGTGCTCCACTCGTGGTGGTGATGGTGGGAGGGGTGCCAGGCTGTTTGCAGGGGCTCTGCTGGGTGTCTCACTGTGGTGGGTGCAAGTGCCCTCAAACCAGCAGAGCCCCCAGCCATTCCCAGGGGGCTCTACAGCCCACCCAGACCTGCCAGCACAGCCCTGGTTAAGGCAGAGCCCAGGGAGCTGATGCTTCCAGCAGGAATTCCTGTGCCCAGCCCTGCAGGGACGGGGTGTGGCTGGAAGGCAGATGTGGCAGAGGGAGCAGCCAGGACAGACGGATCACAGCGATGGGGACACAGAGGGGTCGCAGCCTCTCATCCCCCCAGGCAGAGACATTCCGGAGCAGAGGAGCCTCAGCAGCCGCTGTTCCTGCGCATGAAGGCGTGTCCCCTCACGGGGTGCTGCATCTCCACGAAGGCCAGCTCCCCCACCGTCACCTCGCAGGGCCCCAGCGCCTCGAAGCCGCACTTGTGGTAGAAGGGCACGAGGAAGGGCTCGCACATGAGCAGGGCGCGGCGGGCGAAGGGCAGGCAGCGCAGGTACTGCAGGTAGCGCCACATGAGGATGGAGCCCTTGCCCTGCTGGCGCACGGTGCGGTGCACGGCCAGCACGTGGATGTGCACGGCCGAGCCCTGCGGCTTGTGCAGGGTCAGTGCTGCCTGCAGGGGGGGGGGACAGAGGTGAGTAGGACCATGGGTCACATCCTGATGCTTATTCCCCGCCCCAAAGAACCTGGGCACACGTCCTCCCCATCCCCATTTGCCTCCCCACATCATCCTCGGAGTGTTGTTAATTTTAAAATGAATGTTGAGGGGAGCAACGTGGCATATGAGATGGTTCGTTTCCACCAGAGCAGCCCTGAGGGAAGATTTTGGGAGTAGCCTCAGGGTGCTAGAGAGCTCCTCCTGGTCTGTGCCTCTCCCAGTGCACGAGGTGGGAAGGACTGGGTCATACCTGGCTGAGCCTGTCCTGGTCCCAGAGGGAGCCGATGATGAACGCCACGAGCCTCCCTTCCTCAAACCAGCCGAGGGACAGCTCTGGGCACAGGTTCAGAAAGTGGCGAATCTCATCCAGGTGCAGGGGGCAGTCCCCAGAAACTGATATAAAGGCTGGAAGGGAGCAGTGGTGAACAGTGAGAGAGACAAAGCCTACCTGACCCAGAAAAACTCCCAGCACTGATGTAGGGAAGGGAAAGTGGGATGCGATGGGGAGAGATGGCATGTATCCTGCTGTCTGCTAGGTCTAAAGGAATTCTGAGGGATACAGATGCTTCCAGATAGCAGTTCTGCTTCTCCAGAGGAAGCTCCCCATGGCCCAGCAACCAGCTCCTAACTCTGCTGATTCCAGAGCTACAGCAGCTGGTGCTGAATCGACCCCTCCCTCCCGGCATCTCCCTGGCTGCCCTTGTCCTTGGAAAGGACAGAGAAATGGGCTGGGTGAGTTTGGGTGAGGGAAGCTATGGTGAAGGAAATGGGAAAAGGTTGCCAGGGTGGCACCTCAAAGTGCCCCTGTGCAGTAGGAGGCAGAGCATGGTGTCCTCCCTCCCACTTTCCCTTTTCCTATCCTGTCTTTCACGGGGTTGTTTTGGGAGAGCTGCTCCTCACCCATCTGCTCCTACTCAGCATCACCTCTCACCATCTTCAGCCCAGGCTGAGCTGTGGCCGTGGTTCTCCAGCTCATTAACCACAGCTCCTCCACCTCATTAGGGTGGCCAGTGATGGCCTGGCCACAAGTCACGGCCACTGCATCCCTCCCACGAGGGGATGCATTCACACGCCAATTCCCTTCACACGGGGGAATTCGCCATTACAAGGAGCACGGGAAAGGGGTGCAGAGGGATCCTGATGCCAGCAGACAGGGTCCCCCCGGTCCCCCCGTTACCTTCTCGCTCGATCTCGAACACGCTGGCGGCATCCTCGGGGCTGAGGCAGCGGAACTCGCTGGCGGGCAGCGTGTGCCGGCGCTGGCCCGCGGGCGAGCGGCGGGGCGACCGCAAATGGACCGGCTTCAGGAAGGGCAACGTGCTGAGCGCCGACATCCTCCTCCTCCTCCTCCTCCTCCTGCCCGGCTTCCCACCGCTCCCTCCGTTCGGGGCAGCCTCTGCCGGCTCGCACGCCCTTTATTGCAGCCCAGCTCCTCCAGCACGGTCAGCCAGCAGAAGTATCTGGTGTTCACAGGCAGGGTTAGGCTGCTTGTCGCCCTTTTCCCATGGATATGTGTGTGTGTGTGTACAGCAAATTCCCGCCCACAGTGACCCCAGCTGCCCTCGCTGTGAGCTGGGGAACGCGGGAGGCTGGCACTGGCTGTGAGCTGAGCAAAGCCCAGCGACCAGGGGGACAAAAGCACCGTGATCCAGGTGGTGGGACAGAGCAGGGAGAAGGGCCAGAGCTGTTAGAGCTGGAGAAGGTGGGGGACTGAGCATCCTGCCCAACACTGCCCAGCCCATGACAGCACAGGCAGTGGGATAGGCAGGAGAACCCTGGAGCAAGTCCAGCTGCTGCCCTGGGGACAGGTGGGATGGGATGTGCCCGCAGGAAGCCAAGAGCTGTAGGACAAGCATCTGTGTGTGTGAAAGTTCCCTGTTCATCAGATGCTCTGATGTTTGGCGTCACTGGAATAAGAGGTCAGTGCCAGGCCACAGATGTGCCCTGGCAGAGACACACAGCAGGGACACACAGAGCCACCTCCTCCAGACAGCACAAGCTGACAGGATTTACCCCCTTCTCTGACTCACTGAGCAGATGAGAGACACAGCTTAACCTCTGTTGGCTCCTTGGGTCATGTCCATGCTCACAGATGTGGGTCCCTGGCAGGGCTGAGCAAGTGGCTGAGGCTGAAATCCTTGGATGTCCTCCCTGGTGAGATGCCTGCAGGCTTTGCCGCCTGCCCCAGGAGCTTTTGGGCAGCATGACCCCACCAGACACAGCCCAGGCCAGGACACTCCACCTTCAACACAGGTTCCCCCAAGAGGGTCACCAGCACCCAAGGTCATCTGGCAGCACCTGGAAAGCATAGCCCAGACAAATCCCTTGATCTGGAACAGAGCCTGGAGCTTCAATCTGCCTCTGCTTTCATGTGTGAGTGAGCTGAGTTAATAAACCCAGAGAGAACCACAAACTGAGTGAACAACTTCACTAAGCACTTGCATCCTGCAGACAGAAATAGTGGGAATGGCTGTCAGAGCCATCCATTCAACCATCCATCCAAACTCAGACCAGGAGCAAGCAATTTCCAGTGAAGCCAGAGCAAAGCCGGGTCATTTTTGATTATTGTTTCAGAGGTGCCGGCTTTCCCTGCTAATTATAGGCTTGCCTCCAGCTAATAGGATTTATAGAAACAAAAGCATTACCAGCACAAACATTGCACAGGGTGCAAACGGCGCAAGCTGGGAATTTTCCATCCCAAAATGCCAAGGGCTGAATGCCTGAAATGCCAGTCTGAGGTGAGACAGGGTGGTCTTGGGATTTATTTTCAATGGATCGCTGGTTTGGCTGTGGGTGTGTACTAAAGAGATCAGATCCATCAGGGAGAGAGGGTTCCCCCTTGGCAGGGGAATTATTTAGCATCCCCAGTGCTCATTCCAGTCACCAAGGACTGACTGAACTCGTGCTAGGAATGGGTGGTTCATGCTCCTGCAGGAGGGAAGTAAAGCAGGGTGAGCTGGCAGGGAGAGTGGGGTGCTGGGGGAGTGAGGGGTGGGTGAAGTGTTTGTAGAGCTTATTATCAAATCTTCTGGAACTCCTCATCCTACTAATTGGATTAGGGACTCATCTGCATGAATAAACCCCAGAGTAGGCAAGAGAGTAAGCTCAGGGGACCTTGAAAATGGAGTGGTGGTTTGATTCTGGGGGTGCTGAGTGCCTGGGGTGAGTTCTGGGGATGCTGCTGGGGAGATGCTGCTGGATCAGGCTGGGGATGGCTGTGCAGAGATGGCAGGGCAGAGAGGGCAGCTGGATTCGGCCTCGGGCAGGGCCAGCATTTCAGTTGCCATGGGAATGATGGAGCTGGATCGAGGAATCATAGAATGGTTTGGGTTGGAAAGGACTGTCAAAGGTCGTGCAGTTCAGCCCCCTGCAGTGAGAAGGGACACTTTCCACCAGCCCAAGTTCCTCAGAGGTGTTTGCTCTCCAATAGCCAGCACTCAGCACTCACTGTCCTAGAGTAAGTCTTTATCCCAGAGCATATGAAGGCTGCAAACAGCTGAGTCACAGGAAGTCTCTGCAGGGACACCTATGGATCTGGAGGGTTCAAAACCTCCTGTTTAAGTGGCTGCTCCAATCCCAGTAGAGAAAACTGGGAAAGGGCAATCAGGTTCCTCCAGCTATTTTCAGAAATTGCATGAGACCCCAGCCAGAAAGCCCCTGGAGCAGTAGTCAGGGAAGGGGAAAGGCTGCTGCTTTCTTTTCCTTGTTTTTTTTTCCCTCAAGCACTTTATTCCTGGCAACCCAAGTTATACAGCTGAAGGGCTGATCTATTTATGTTTGTTTCCTGGAAATGAATTTCTTGTTTTGCTTCTCAGCTCCCTGAAGAGTCGAAAGTCTTCTGGGGAGGGAGGGGATGCATAGAACCTGCAGAGCACCGAGGAACCAACAGTGCTCCCTGCCCCTGGAGAAAACCATTAGCCCTGCACAGCCATGGGGGCACCACAGGAAGCATCAAACGTGCAGAAGGGAAGGAAACTCTGCCCAGGTCCCAGGGTAAGTGAGAAAAAGTGAGGAGGAAAATTCTCTCTCCCTGGCTCATCTGTCCTCTGATGCTCCAGCAAAGCCCCCTGTATTTGTTCAAGTCACTTTAAACCCAGGCTGAGATTTGTGCTGTGACTCCTTGCCACACCTGCCTGAGATGAGCCCTCTATGTTTGTGTGTCGTAGCAGTGAACCAAAAGCTTGCTCTGTAAATTTTTTTCCTGCCATTACTTGTGTTTGTGCACCATAAATCAGAGCATCCCTGTGGTCCAGAGAGATGCTCACAAGTAAATAAACAGTCAGGTGCACAGCACCCCCCTGGCAGCATCTTTTGCTCAGTTATGAATTGTCTGCCTGGGTTGGGAGCTGGATTTTTTTTTTATTAGTTGACACTACAGAGTTATTCACCCAGTCTTAGAGTCAAATACTCCGTGCAAAAGAGCTCAAGCTCTTCCCACATCCAGAACAGGGGGGGTTTCAGTGAGACGAGTCCCTGCAGCTGGGTTTTGGGAGCACGTGTTGGAAGAGTTGGGATGAGATGGGGGCTGGGATGCGCCACACCCTTCCCTGTGCCAAAACCACTTCTCAGCAAGCCAAGCTCTGTATCCCAACCCCGCGGGGAAATTCCCCCCGCCCTGGGAGAGAGTGGCAGTGGCCAGGGGACCAGCGGCTGTCCCCGAGGCTTGCAGTACCCCCGGGAAGTGACAGGAATGTAGGTGCTTACCAGCCGGGGACCCGGAGCCGCTCCCTGCCCTCCTGCCTCCGGGGGTGCCGTCTCAGCGCTGCCAGGAGAGGAGGATCTGGGGTTTTGCCTCCTTTCCTCTCTCTGCATCATCCTTCCACAGCCCCTGCTTATATATATTTGTTATTTCTGGAGCACGTGATGACATCCTAAGGGGTTTAGAACTCCGATGAAAGACAGGGAGAGGTGAGAGGCTTTAAGGTGTCAGGCCAGCAAAGGGATCATTCCAGGCCGAATTTTTTTTTTTTTTTTTTTTTTTTTTTTTTTTTTTTTTTTTTTTTTTTTTTTTCCCTGGTGTGACTGGCTGCAGAGGGATAAAGCATTTAGCTGATTGCTCTGCTCTGCAGGCTGGGCAGGGAGAGCAGGGGACTTAGGAAAGGGAGCACTGCCCTGTGCCTCATCCTGACCTCCCCAACAGCATCAGGAGCCCATAGAAAGCCCAAGGCTGTCCGAAGTGGGTGAGCTTTATTTAGGGAAGGATGGGGAGGCTGCTGTTCGTGCCAGGCATGATCACTGCTGGGGTTTGAGCAGGGGAGAGTTTCTCAAGGGAATCAGCTGACTCCTTGTAGGATGGGGAGTCAGACTTAAGGTTTCTTGCCCAAGGAGCTTATTCCAAAACCCAAGCATCTCTCCCCCACGCAGCCCTCTGTCCCTCGGAGCTGTTACATAAGAAACTGGACAGGCAGAACCAGCAATGTTTGTCTCCATCAGGACACGTGTAATAAAAGGGAGATTATCCCAGGCAGGAGCATGATGTTGGCACCATCATTATCATTGGGAACCAGATACAGCCCTGAAAGAGGCCTGGAGCAGGAGGCAGAGCTGGCTTTGCTCCACTGGAGACATTTCCAGGGCAGCTCTGGACCTGCTTTAGCTTCCAACCATGGGCAAAATAACCTGGAGCTACGCCCTTATCCCTGTCTTTTAAGTTTTTTCATGGAATCGAAACAGAAATATGACCCAGCAGCTTTTTGCTCTTCAGAAATGTCATTTTGGAGCAACTCCCAGCCATTAAAACAGCCCAGCAGAGCAGAGGTTGGCCCGTGGCTGGAATAGTCAATCAGGGATGCCGCATTCCACGGTTTTAGCCGGGTCTGTCTCTTCCTGCTCCCACACAGCTGCAGAGGGTCAACAACTCCATTAAATTAGAGCCACAGCAGTGTGCCTAGATTTGCATATTTAGCAGCTCTCTCAGCATCTTCAAAGAGCCCCCGAGCCGTCAGTGTGGCCCCGCAGCCGGGCTGGTCCCTCCGCTGGAGTACCCACTCAGGAAGGCAGCAATTATCTCCGGGCAGGATTTGCAGCGAGGGGGGACATGTGGGAGGCAGATGAATCACGGCTCGGGCCCCCCCTCTGCCAGGGCTTGGGAATGAAGCCACGCTCACGCAGCTCAGGGGCTCCTCAGCTGCGCCCTGCTGTGTCTCCGGCCCCGCCGTGCCCCATTATCCCACTGCTCAGAGGATTAAGCTGCTTGTGGCTGTCTGCAGCCCTGGCTTTGAGGCAGGGTCTGCCATCACGGGATTCAGATGGCATCGGGATCCTTCCCTGCGTGACGCCATTGGAGAGGTTTCTCTCTCGGGCTCACGTAATTGCATAATTCCCAAGCTGGATGCTGTTTTCACATCCCTGTTTAGCACCTTCCTCTGGCTTGGCCAAGGGGACCCACATTTCCAAGAGGGTGATGTTTTTCTCCTGGTGATGACCTAAACAGCAGGGCTCTGCAGTTTGGCATTGCTGCAAGGTCAGCTGTGGGCTCTGATTTTCTTCTCCCTCACCTCCTTCCTTTTCATCACTCATGCTGGTGCTTGTTATTGCTGTAACTTCCCAGCAGGATGTGGCTCTCTGGACATATTTGGTATTCTCAGCACTTGCCAGGTTGCCCACCTGCTGCTTCTATCCCCCAGTGCTCCCTCTCCAGCTGCCAGGAGTGGTTTGAATTCACCAGCAGCTCCCAAGAAGCCAGTGTGCTTCCAGCCTTTCCTCTGGAGAAGGACACTGTGGTTTAGGAACCTGCCAGCTGCTACTCTTTCAAAATAGCAGTACAGGGATCCTATGGAGGGTGGCCAGCCCCCAGCCCCACGCTCTGGAGGGGCTGGTTCTGCTCTGTGCTCTGAGGTGTTTATAAATGTATATATACAATAGGAATAACGTGCAAATATGCACGTGTGTGTCTTTCCTCTGGCATATTCCCTTTGGCCCATCAGTGGTGAGACTGATTCTCTCCACTGACACTCTCAGGGAGCTGGGGAAAGGATGGAAGGATTCTGCTTTACTGTCTTTTTGGGGTCTCAGCAATGGTTTGGGGAACAGGCTTAAAACTCAGGCTTTGACCTGCAGTGGATAAACACATGCTGGTGTACCTTGCTGCTCTTCTGCCTTGGACAAAGGAGAATAAACAAGTCTGGCAGACAGTTTCAGCCACGTGTGCTAGGCCATGACAACCTCAGGCAAAAGCAGGAGATTGGGTGCCAGGCCCCAGCCGGGCCCTCCTTTGTCCCCTGCCTGGAGCACAGCAGTGCTGGCGATTAACCTCCTCTCCTCTCTGTGATCTGGGGTTTGTAACTAGGTCACGGCCACTCGTGGCACAGTCCTTGGGGGAAATGGGGTCAGTGGGGGCTGCAGGAGCTTCCCTGGGAGGAGAATGCTGAGCAGGTGGGAAAGAGCTCAGCAAAGGCAGCCCCACCCTCCAGACCCAGACCTCCAAGCCGTTTGGAGCCAGTCTGGCTTTGGGAAGAGGAGATTCCAGCAGTATGGAAATTGTTGGGGCATCCTGCTTCTTGCAGGAGCTGTTCTGCCCTCGATCCAGCCCTAAACCTGGCACACTGCTGCTGGGAGCCAGGGTGACCCCTGGAGATGGCTGGGGACCAGATGCCACCCATGGGGAAGAAAAATCCTGGAGGGCAAGGCTGAGCCTGGATTAATCCCACTGGGAGGGTTATGAGGTCTTGGTTTCAGTGAAAAGGGTGAGGAGGGAGCAGAGGAGGATCGTGCTCGCATGGAGTTGTTCATGTTCAAGGTGATGCTGATCCGAGCTATTTGTGGGAGAGCCAGCAGTGTTTGGTCAGGGCAGCACAACCAGAGAGGGAAGGGCTGGGTAATCACGATTCCTGCAGGATCATAGAATGCCTTGAGGTGGAAGGGATCTCACAGATCATCTCATTCCCTGCCCACTCAGCCTCCGGAGACTCTCTGGGATCAGACACAGGATGAAGGATTGCCATATGCTGCATCTCTTGCTCATATTTCTGTTCCCTGATGTTAATGGGGACACAGGGACTCCTGCTGAACTGTTTGTCTGCGTGATGATGAGGACAACCTCCCCAGCTCTCCCTGTGGGAGGGTCTGGAGGCATTCCCTGTGACACAGGCTGCGCTGAAAGACCTTTCCTGAAGGCACCAGCTCTTCCCAGCAGGGAAAGTACAGGGACTCCGTACCCCTGCGAAGCAGCAAAAGACGGAAATACCGGGAGGACTGGCCAAAGAGGGGCTGCAGAGCGGAGCAGAGGGGATGGAGAGCTCACCTGCACCTGAGCACAGAGCTCTCGGCCCGGCGGACGGAGCCCGGCTGCATCCCCGGGGCTCCGAGCGGAGCTGCTGCCCCTGGGCAGCCACGGGCCGGTGCCACCGGGAGGGACAGCCCACGAGGTGGCACCAGAGCCCCGCCGCAGCCCGGCACCGGCACCGGCACCGAGAGGGCATCGCCGGACCCTGCGAGCATCGCCCGTCCTCGGGCATCGCGGGACCCTTGGGCACCTGGCACCCTCCGGGAATCCCCAGTGGACATCCCGGCACCCGGCGGTCATTCCGGCCCCTGTGGACATCCCAAAGCTATGGCAGACATCCCCAACACCCAGCAGACATCCTGGTACCCTGCTGGCATCCTTGGCACCTGCCATGCTTCCTTGTATCCTGTGGGTATCCCCAGTACCTGGCAGGGGCCCCTGGCACCCTGTAGGCACCCCAGCCTAAAAATCCTTAAACCCTGTGCAGAGAGGGCGTGTGAGAGACCCAAGGAGGAAGGACAGGGCTTGCTTTTCACCAGTATCTCTACAGGGAGACAAAGGGTATCCCAGCACCTGCTGGGCATCTTGGCACCCTCTGGGTATTCTGGCACCCTCCGGGCATTCGGACACGCCCTCTGGGCAGCACTGTCTCAGCAGGGAGACTCTGGTGATCTAACCTAAGTGCCATAAGGTGGTTAGATCACACGGACAGCTTGGTTCCAGGGAGGATGTTCTCCTGCAGAGTAAAGACCATCCCTTCCCAAAACAGCCTTACCAGCAAGAATTGTCCCTAAACTGGGCACGGAAGGCTGCTTGACACGTGTCCCTTTGCAGAAGTCCTGCGTGTTTTGCTGGGTGGTGTGGACATGCAGAGGTGCCTCGGTGGATTTGAATAGCCACGTTAAATAGGAGATGCTCATTTTGACACCCAGGCACTGTAAAATCTGAAGGCCGTCAATATTGTGACAGCCCAGGCCCTGGGCTGTTGTGTCCTAAAAAAAGCAATCAGTCCTCCTTCAGTGCCACTTCCTGATGGAAGCATATCAGAGCTCCAGCTGGGATCAGAGTGCAAAAACACACCCGGCTCAACTCCTGCTAATGAGCAAACAGCCCTGACTTGTCCCCATTATAATGCCCCTGCTGTGAGCCCGGTCAGAGGCATAATGTGATTGTTTTCATGGCTATTTGTGGCTACCTGAAACCCCACCACTGCTCTTCAGCACATAATTGCCCTGAAGAGGGACAGTTTCCATCTCCACACATGATTGTGCCCATTACTGTATCTATATTTTATTAGTGGCTGTTGCAATGTACATTAAAGAGATGATGAGGAGCATCCCTGGGCTGGATAAAGCTCTGCTTTGAAACCTCCAGAAGACATGGCATCAGATTAAATGTGTTCAAAGGGCATCTTCTGCCTTTCTCAAAGGCCTAATTCTGATCCACAAAGGCACAATACTCCCTGGCTACAGAGGGAGAGGGCTGGTACCTTGTGCACAGCCCCTGGATGGATGCCCTGGGGAGATGTGTCATACTCACCACTCCAGCACAGAGATGGGCAGAGGGTGAAATCCTCGTGCCAGAGGCACTCGTGCTCTAGAGGTTCTGAATGCTGCCTATGAACCCTACACCTTGTCCACATCACAGAGGTCATGGCATGTGGATGCAGGTCTGTATTCCCAGGAGCACATCCCTAGAAACAGCTGTAAGCCCACAGTGGCACTGTCTGGATATTTTAACTGCCTTTCCCTATGGGCCATGCTGCTATTTAGCCCCTCAATGGTCCCTTTGAGCTTTATTCTCTTTTTTAGCCCTGGGGTTGAAGCAAAAAAATGCTCCAGCAAAGAATCACATGCAAATGCTGCCTTTCTGATTAACAGGATGCCGTGGGGAGTCACAAAATGCTGGGGTGGAAGCTGGGTTGGCCTGAGAGAAGACAGGGGCTGGAGGGCTTCACTGCCTGCAGCTCCCTGATTTGGAGACAGGACAGGGATAGTTTGTACTTCTCCATCCCTTCGAGCATCCTGCTGCCCTGCCACCCCCACCCAGGGGTAATGAGGAGCTGGGCAGGGCTCTGAGTGCACCCATCACCCACACACTGCCTTCCCCAGCCTCCCTAAAGCTTCCCAGGGCTTTGGGGCCATTTGCAAGATTGGAAAAATCCAATCTTGAGGAGAGGGCTCCAGAATTTAGGAGGCGAGCACGGGCAGACCTTTATCCTGTTGTTTTTCTTAAAAGGAGAAACCTTGGAAGGTGGACTGAAAGCCAGATGTGTTATCCAGCCAAGGCAGAGGAGTTTTGGGGGGGAGAGGGCAAGAGGGGAAACACTGCTCTGCTGCTCCTGGGGTCTTTTCTGCAAGAGAACAGACTAGGCTGAGGATTTCAGGCATTTTCTTGATATTCAAACCAGAGCTGTACAGGCAGGAAGGTCTAGGGAGATGTGTGAAGGATGTGTTGTGGTAAAAGATAGGCAGTGAAGGCTATTTTGGATTCCTTTACTCCTTTGCCTGCCAGAGCAGCAGGACCTGCTCCAAAAAACTTTTCTATTTACAAAATCTCTGCAGACAGAGGAGAAAAAATCCTTGGAGTCAATGGAGCCAAATATTCGGCTCATTTGCACACCCTAATGAGGGCTTCTAGGAGCCGTGAAAAGCAAGACCAGGCTTTGATGTCAGCTGGAGAGCAGCTCCCAGCATCGAGCAGTGCCCGGTGCCAGGACGGACCCCACCTGCGCCCAGGCAGAGGGATCTGTGAGCAGCACATTCCCCATCCCTGGGGAGCGGGAGGTGATGCCGGGCAGCCCACAGTGACCGGGGGATGATGCACTGCAGTGTCCCCTCATCACTGGGGCTCAGGGACAACGCAGCGGAGCCCCCATCCCTCCATCTCCGGGGACCAGGGGGTGATGCAGTGCCGGTTCCCCCATGCCTGGGGACGATGCAGAGCAGCCTCCACCCCCCCATCCCTGGGGATGATGATGTAGTCCCCCCATCCCTGGGGATGATGCAGAGCAGCCCCACATCCCTGGGGAAGGTCAGAGAAGGATCCAGCTCCCCCATTCCTGGGGACGATGATGCAATCCCCTTATCCCCTGGGGATCAGAGGACGATGCAGCCCACTCCCCCATCCCCGAGGCCAATGGCGCAGCGCAGCCCCCTATCCCTGGGGGTTAGAAGATGATGCAGCCGCACCCTCCACATCCCTG
>VZTB01003734.1:399131-468950 GCA_013397245.1 Thryothorus ludovicianus
GCCCGCTGCGGCGGGGCTATGTGCGGGTGCAGTGGTACCCGGAGGGCATCAAGCAGCACGTCAAGGAGACCAAGGTAAGCGGGGCGGGGGGCGGCCCGCGGCCTGCACGGGCCCGGGTCCCTCCCCGGGGGGGCTGGTGTCGGTTGCGAGAGCGGGGCGCCGCCTTGAAGGCCTCCCGGGGCAGGGCCTGCACGGCCTGCGGGGCTGCGGGTTCGGCGGCGCTGGGGGCTCCCGAGCAGGAGGTGGCTGCCCCGTTTCCCCCGTCCTTCCCCGCTCCGGCTGCCCGCTGCACGGGGACGGTGTTGTGCAGAGTGTGAAATCCCCTTCCTTCCCTTCCCCACGCTCCCTCTGGCAGCCCAGCATGGATGCTGCTGCTGCTGCTCTGCTGAGGCAGCGGGGCTGGCTGGCCTGAGGAGAAGCGTGCCTGTGAAGGTGATTTGAGCGAACTTCCAGGCATCTCTCACTTGCCGGAGTTGTAGGCCGGTGTCTCGACCTTTATGGCACGGTGTCGTCATCGCCTGTTCTAGGGGAGTCAGCAGTCGAGCAGGGAAACCACCCCTGGATAAAGATTTCAGCAGGAAGCAAACACGGTTTGGATCTGCCCTTGTTTACGTGAGCGTTTGCCCCTCGCTAATGAGGCGCACGTAAATCTGTGGCATCTTAATTATATCTAACGAGCCACAAGGTGTAGGTCTGCGCTGGAATATTCCCACTTCCCAAAGTTGGTCTGGCCTAGGGTTTTAGCCCAGGCTGAGTGACAGTTCCGAGACAAAAGCGGGCGAGAGGGGGGCACTGTAATAGAGCACAAAGGGGCTGCCAGGGATGGGCGTTGCACTGAGCAGAGCCTGCACTGTCCCTGCAGGGTCCCCCTGCTCCTCTGGGCTGGCAGGGAGGAGCAGGAGCCTTCTGGAGAACCACTCTGCTTTGCTGTTTCAGAAACGACCCCAACACGCTGCAGGAGAGAGGGGAGGATGAGAGGAAGAAAGGTGTGTTGCAGTCCTAAAGGCATCGCTAGGATTGCCAGTGCTACAGAATGAGCTAAATTTAGGTGGTAGTGTCATTAGACACGTGACCGCTTGGAGATAAGGAAAATGAAAACAGGTATTCTGAAATGATACTGCCACATGATGTATTTCTACCTTAAAAAAAAAAAAGCCTCTTTTCTCTAAAAAAACTCCGTAATTCAATCACTGCAGCTTTCCAATAAAACCTTCGTGTGTTGTTGCAGCAAAAAATTTGTCCCAAGTTGAGTTTGGTTTTCAGTATCTAAACAAAGCCACCTCCGTTTGGGTGAGTAAACATGGATTTAGTTGGTGCTGTTGGGTTCCCAAATCCAGAAGTGTTAGCTCTGTCTTCAGTCCCTTGGTAGCTGCATGCACCCATTGCAGTGTTAGCATAAGCTGGGCTGAGGAGGATCAGAAATCAAAGACAGTTATGTAAATAAACAGTCTGTCTTCCCTTTTAGTGCTGCTGCCCTGGTATAAGTCCCTTTACCACTCAGGTAATGGACCCTGGGGAGAAGTTTCCTGAGTGCTTGAGAAATTTAGGTGTACTATTGATTTTTCTCTTTTTTTTTTTTTTTTAATTTGGAAAGCTGCCCACTAACCAAATTGAGACATTGTGTACAGTCTGCACTGCAGTTTGGGGTTGCTGAAAACAAACCTGATGCCACTGGAAACATGCAATGGGACTAACCATGGTTTTGTGGTTATAATTGGGTATTTTTAGCTTTTTTAGCTGCCTGCTGTTAATCCCCCTTTTGGGTTCCACTGGTATGTGAGAACCAGCCAGGTAAGCCTGACGTCCTCACCATTGTTCCTGCTGGGAAGGGTACAAACAACAGGCATTATATGGTTATCTTGGCTCTAAAGTTTGTGGGGTTTTGGTGCTGTTACCTGCAGATTCATCTTTTGGCTGTGTCTGACTCTCTGGCATCTTTGGCTGTGAGAGTCTTGTTTGATGTCCTTAAAACATTAACCTGTCCTGGTGACAGCTGAACCCTGGACTCCAGAGGATACTTGTTGCCCTTTTTTATTTCCCTTAAATCTGAAAAGGGCAGAGGGTAAAGGTGCTCTTGGGGCCAGGGCTTTTGTGTGTGTTTTCACTGTATCAGATCCTGATTCCACACAGAAGGCTGGCTGCCTGTCTCCTGTTTGTCAGGGGCTTCAGGATCTGGGAATCCTGGTGTGTCTATTGGACAGAGCGAGTGTTGTAACCGAGGGAGAAATAAAGTTGTTGGAAATTTTGAGTCCAGTGGAGCAGCACCTTTGGCTTCCAGTGCAAAGGTCAAAAGCGATGTTCTGTACCCAGTTCTAATCCTTGAGCTTTCCTGGTTTTTTTTGGACAGTTGGGGTTTTTTTGATGTAGGTTATCCAGTCATTTTTGTTGTTGCTTCTGGAAGTTCAACACTTGCTGTTGCTCTTTCCTGTTGGGAATGGCAGGCAGAATGCCACTTAAACCCAGGCACACAATTACTGATGTAAATCAGTAATAGAAACTTTCTCTTGAGGTAGAGCTTAGCAGTTGGTGCAAAGCCCCACCAGCTCCTCCAAGAATTGTGTATGTGAGCACATTCCTGCCTGGTTCCCTTGTTGATGGTCATTAGCAGCATTAACAATGATGTGAATAAAAGAAGAGCCAGGATTTTTTTTCTCTCTGGCTTCAGGTGCTCCTTTCCTGCTTTCCATGGCTGTGTCACCCATTTAAGACACTGGGAAACCACTGTTGCTGAGGATTGTAAACCCTAAGCAGACCTGGAAGGAGTAAGCTTCTCTTTTTAAATTATTTGCCATCTATGTCTTGCCTGACCTAACAAATGTGCAGAGCAGTTCCTCTGGCTGGCTAAAGCCATGTCTCTGGATGTAGTTTGGAAGGCAGGTTTGGAAATACTATGAGCTGCTGTGAACACCTGATGCTTTTCCTAACAAATTATCAGGAGTACTTGGGATCCAGCTGAATTTTAATTTCGGGATCTCTCTGCTGTAGTTCAGCATTCCTACTGCACCCTAGAGCTGCCTTGGGGAACTTTATGGAAGTGCTTGAACATACTCAGGATTAGCCAGGCTCTGGGGACTTTAAAATGCTGCTGCCCTTCCTCTGGCCTCTCCCCTGAAAGCCTCAGAGCTTTCTGCCACCTTTCATTTTCACAAAGCCTGAGCAAGGCAGATAGGCCTCTTGTGCAGCTGGGGGGAATGGAAAGTGCAGGTGTTGTGTTTCAGCACCTTATCTGAAGGCCTTCAGCCAGCCAGGCCTCCCTGTGCCAGCCTCTGGGAGTGAGGGCTCGGTGTGATGCTGTGATACACAGGCAGTGCTGATGTATGTGTAGGGACCATTGCAGGACCCCAGGTTTGCCCTAAGAGTCCAGGTGCAAGTCTAAAAAAGTTTTTAGCAGCCTTTTTTGTAAGGTCCAGAATACAATTTAGTTTGGATGACTCTCTTAGCTCATTCAGCTTTGCTTTGGAAACAGATTCAAACTATCAGGACTCCTCAGACATCAGCTGGTGGCTGATAAACTCATTACCTGGAAATTATCTGACGTTACCTCCAAAGGGCTCTCCATGAATTCAGCTCTGCTTCATCCCATGCAGACCTTGGGTTCTTTTCCACCCTCCTGTAATTTCCTGACCTCCAGATATTGGGTCATGGATCTAATACAATGTCACAGGAGGAGTTTCTGGAGATCCTCAAGGTCTGTGTTTCCCCTCTGTCCATTCTCAGCCACTCTGAGCCCTCCATGGGATCCCAGCCCACCAGCCTTCAGATGTTAATCCTAGCTGGTGACTCTGCAATTTATTTACAACTGAGGCATGAAAACAGCCTTAAAAGTCTTTCATCTTCAAACCTGGCAGGGTGTTGGCCATCTGGAAGTGCAGTGATGCAGTGTGGATACTTTGGGCAGGTGAGGAGGGATAGCAGGATCCTTTTGGGGGGCTCTGAGGAAAGGCTGGCCACAGTGCCAGACTCTGGTTCTGTTGCAGCACACAAATTCCATGCCCATAAACTATTAATAGTGGGGTTTACTGCTTGAGGAAGCTGTATCTAACCCTTTTCTTGCATCTGACATTTCAGTTTGTCTCCCAGGGGGGTTCTTTGAAACCACCTGATGTTTGTAGCTGTTAGAAGAGAAAAGGCTTACTGGAATTTTTGCAGTTCTGCATAATACAGAACCAATTAATGTGTGACCTTTCCATCCTATGAGTATCCATTGCAAGGTTAGGTACCCTTGGGTCAATTCCCCGTTTTACTTTGATTTGTTTGGCTCTTGTGATATAGACTCTGGGAAAATCATTAATATTTTACTGCAAAAGTAGAATCCGGCACAATTCACAGTGTGGAAGTCTCAGGAGTACTAAATATTGTACACTGTTAGTGCTTTGTGTACTGTGTGCAGAGTGAATTGGTAATTCAGGAGTTGAAAGTGGCCATCTGGGCTAAGCCATTTATTATAATTATTCCAAATGTAGACAGGAGTGTTATTTTTAAAATGGATGAAGCCTGTCCTCAAGCAAGCAGTGCTTGTGATGTGCTCTCTTCCAAGGTGTGCTCCCTTTCAGTGTGCTGCTATAGCTTAAAAAAAAAATCCCCAAACTAAATTAGTAATGCTTTTAGGACTAGTAAACAAACTAATGTGCACTAAAAGCTTTAGAAGGAATCAATCAATGCCTGTGACAGGTTCTGAAATACCTGTGTGGGTGAGACATTTTGCTGCAGCTTTCTCATACGAGTTTATTTGCTGATGTGATGCAGCTCCAGTGCAGACTTGGGTGAAATAGGGGCTTCAGGCAATTTTATAAAGTTTCTTTTTTGGCTGAAGATTCTTTATTGAAGTTAAATAGCAGCAGCTTTGGCAGATGCTTTTTGGTACAAGGTCTTGCTTGCCTATGGCAGCTGTCCTCAGCTCCTCTCTTCAGAGGAAAGGCATTATTTTTAATGTTCAACATCTGTGTTGGTGTGGGAAATAATTGGTGTTTGGAAAGCTAAAAGCCTCTTCTCCTTTGACTGTTTAATTGCTTGGGGGATTTCAAAGGCTCAGAAGGTGATGACACCTTCCTAAATGCTACTTAGGAAAACCCTGCCTCATTTTTTCCATTTGCTGTTGCCTCCTACCATGTGCAGGGTCTTTGCCCAATGGGACCTGTGTTTAGGTTATCCTAAGTACAGGAGCTGATCATTTGGGCTGAAATCCTCCTGCTTGCTTTTGAGGCTGGCAGTCCTGACTTTCCAAGAACTGAGAGATGTGGGATGATGGCTCAGCTTCTGCATTTTACACAGTTCTGCAGAGTACTTGACCTGTAGAGCTCAGACTCTACCTTGTGTAGCTGGTGTGTCCCATTCCTGGGACCTTTAGCAAGGTATGAGAATGCTAACTCCTAAGGGAAAAAAAACCCTGAAGGGTGACTCCATGGTAATGTTTGGGTTTTCTTCCATTTGCTTTTAGGCTGCTAAATAGAAATGTGCATGTTTATGTCTCAATCAAAAATATTCTGCTAACTTGCATTTGTGAGGTTAAGCAAAAGTGAGTTTCTCTTAATGGCAATGGCTCAGGATTGGGATAGGGTTGGGGATTTTTTTATGAATGTTAAGTGTTTCTGTGAAGGGAACAGGAAACTTTGAGAGGTGATGATTGTTAGGGGTGATAGAAAACATCAAATACTTTGAGCCACATGTGGTTTTGACCGTAAAGATGTCAGAGATTGCTTATTACTGTAATAGCTACAGCACTTTCAGGTGTGCCTGAGTTTCAAGTTGACAGGTGTTTTTTTAGCTTTAATGCTGTTTCTGGTCTGTGCTGACTGAATTTCAGAAGATCCTGTGGCTGTGGTGGTGCAGAGCACACACAGCCCAGCTTGGTGCAGTTGGAGACTTAGACTTGGATGCATTTTTGGGTGGAAAATATCTCTTCCTGTGCATTTCAGGGTTTTTGTTACCTGCCATGTGTGTGACTGCACATCTGGCCTAAAGAAAGAGATGGAATCATGTATCTGCTGTGCTTTCTGCCTTGTGCTTGGGAGCACTTGGACCAGGCCATGGGAGAGACATAAGAGGAAATGGTGAACATTTACTGTGCTTAAATCATCAGCTTGTGATGTAGATGGAAACAAATTTGGTGGTTCTGGCTGTGGGCTTGATAACTGTGTTGGATATTTGTGTGTGCAGGAGAGGTAAGGGGAAGTACAGGTGATGTTATCTTCGTTTTCTGCCCTTAATTGTATTAGGGTTTAGAGCAACTTAATGGAGACACAGATCCAATAATTACCTGCAGGTGGAATTTATTCTCTCACAGAATAACCTGTAGATTAAGGCCAAAACCATGGGTTGAGAGTGGGCTGATTTGAAGATTAAGAAATCTGTACCTCTGTACACATTTTGGATTGCTTTTTAAAGAAATGGCATCACTTTCATGCTTTTTTCAGCCTTCTGCACCAGCCAGGTGCAGTTTGTACCAGAGAAGCTCTGAGTGCAGGGAGCTGCAGTTCAGTTCAGGTTACTGGGAAGTCTTAAGCTAAAGAGCATTGATGTTTCTATGCTGTGAGATAAGTGTGTACCTGCTGATCTGCTGCTCTAAAATTTAACAAATTAACAGTTAATATGTGGAAGTGGTGTCTTAGACCAGTATCTCAGTGAGCCTCTAGTTTTGGTGGGTTTTTGGGTTTGTTTGCTGTGTTAGCTTCTGGCATGGTCTATGAGGTTGCTTGGATATACAGAGTGGAAGCCAAGATAAAAAATGCTTTTTATGCACATATGCTGAGATCTTGAAAGTGGGACACATCAAGCTACACCATAAATAATCTGTCCAGTTTTTCAAAGGGTTTGCCAACCAGCTCCTTGATGATGTATGTTGGATGCTCTATGTAGGTAGAGGCTTCTTTGGGATTGCAGAGCTTGTTTTTTTCCATGCTTTTACCATTGTCTTCAAAACCATGACCTCTGTTTCTTTCCTCAACAGCTGGTGCTGCTGCTCTCTGTGTGAAAGAATGGGCAGTGTTGGTAGGAGGTGAGACCAAGGACTGGCAGCAGAGCAGGCCACGGGAGGACAGGAGCACTTGGTGTCTCAGGAAAAATTAAAATTCACAGGAGTACATTAGGAGCAAGGAAACCACGCTCAGCTTGCATTTGCAGTGGTATCACTTCACAGCCTCTGGTTACAGCCTCTTGAGTTGAAGAGAAGCTGCACAGCCATACCCTTGGTCCATTAAGCAGGATTGGTTTTGTACAATAAAACTGCAGCACTGGTACCATGTGGTTCTGTATTCAGCACACATCAGACACAGTCTCAGTGGTTTGCTCTCCCTGCTGCCTGTGAAACCTTCAGCTTTTCTGCTTGTGAGGGAGGGCTTTGGAGAGGGCTATTTAATCACCAGCTGAAAAGATGAGGAGCTTAAGGCTTTTTAACTATTT
This sequence comes from Thryothorus ludovicianus, assembly GCA_013397245.1. Classification (NCBI taxonomy): domain Eukaryota; kingdom Metazoa; phylum Chordata; class Aves; order Passeriformes; family Certhiidae; genus Thryothorus; species Thryothorus ludovicianus. The sequence continues at coordinate 406,530 of VZTB01003734.1, forward strand.
TTCTTAGCCTGGAGCTGGGAGTTCTGGTACCTTATTCCTGTGGAAGTGACTTGGTACAGTTGTCATTTGTCAGTGACTGATGAATCTTCTGCTTAGTAAAATACACTAATACGGGGAGCTGGAATTAGTTCCATCATGACTGATTTATTTTTTACTTACTTTTGAAAGGATATAACTTCTTTGATAATAGAAGAACTTGGCATATGAATCATTTGGTGTAAGAAACGGTGCTGCTTTTTTGCTGATAAAGGATACTTAGCAAATAAGTAGCACTTTTCATCTTCAAAGCATTTCCTGGGCTCTGATGTGGCAGTGGGTGTTGGAAAGGTGACAAAAACTCTTCCCCTCAGGTGAGTCTGGGTAAGACAGCCAGCATTAGTGCTGTCAGGTGGTGTTTTCCTGGTGTGTGCTCAATGCTTTCTCTATTTGACCATTTCCAGGGCTTAAGAGCATGAGCTGGCTGCTCAGTGGAAAAACTTTTTGACATTCCTCAGTGCAGTTACAGCTAGAGATTTGTCTGGGAAAATTAGTCTCAGGCAGAGCCACAGTGCTTTGGTTATTTGGCATACGTGTGAAATGGGATGCTTGGGAACTCACCACTTGGCACTGAGTAACTCAAGTTTGATTTGGTTTCACTTATGTGAGAAGCTAAACGGAAAAAAAATGGTTTAAAAAGTTGAAAGTAAATCTAGTGACTTGGGGGTTTTGCAAGGCTGGATGAGAAGTGTAGTCAGTGAAGAGCAGCTGAGTTAATCTCTCAAGTTCATAGTGGTGTTTCTAGAATCAAGTGGGTGTTTCTGACCTCTTGGCTCAAGATCTGCTGTTAGAGAGTTGGTCCTAGATTTCAATCCTCAGTGAAATTGTTGGCAGCATCTACTGAAACAGTTAGAGCTTGAGTAGTGCTGATCACCCAGGAACCTTTGCATTTTCCTTTACCCTCCTGGCACTAAAATGGCTGTTCTGCTTTTCCTGCTGCTGGGATGGGGCCAGAGGTGTCAGCAGTGTGAGGGGCTGCTGCCCATCCCAAGTGTCCAGTGCTGCCTCTGCTCTCTGCCCTCACATTTTGCTTTTCAGTATTTGGAGTGAGTGTGCACAGAGTACTGCTTAATATTTTTGTTGAGAGTTGATGGGATTTCCAGCAAGGCCCTGCTTGTCCTTTGGCTTTGCCGTTCTGTCTGCTTTTGAAGATGAAAGTTGGGTTTTTTTCCCCTCTTGGAAGGTGGGTTATGTGTCTAATCCAAGTGAATAAATCTCATGACTATTGCAAGGAATATTTATGCTTCCGTTCAGCCTCTGAGTCCAAGTTCCTTGAAACAACATTAGTCTTGAGACAAAATAGCCACATTTTCTAAATTTAGAGTTACTACACCGTTGGATAACTGGCTGGAAATGATACATCATGAACTGCCTCTTCAGATTTGTCTTGTCCTTAGCACTTGCAACTTCTGTCAGAAGTCTTTTCTCTGTCCTTGTGCTGCAGTTGTTGAAGTTGCTCTGATTTCCCATGCCTTGTCTTAGTGAACTGTCCAAGGGTTCACTTTAAAGCAGAAAATGGGAGCAGGGAATAGGGAGGAATCTCCATCCTTTGTTTAAAACTTGCTTTTGTGTTTCTTAAAGTCTGCAAATGTGGATGATTCATTTGTTTTCTGTAAGGGGTGGTCTGGCCAACATTTCAAGTGTAGTCCAAAGAGCTTGGGAAGCTCTTCCTAGTTGTAGTAGCACATAATCACAGAACTTCCTCGACTGTGCATCTCTGTACATTCCTGAAATACAAGAAAGAAGAGAGCACCCTGTGGAATGCCACAGCAGGGAAGGTGACACTGTACAGGAAACACCAGCATTCCTGGCTGCTTAGTTAGGAAGAAGCTTCACAATGGTTTTCTCAATTCATTTACTGATACTTTTATCATCCTAATGTCCATGTTGTGAGATCTCACTTTGTGTTAAAATTGGACAAGCAGATCCAGAGTGTGTCATTGACTCAGTAGCTGCTTTTTCACCCACAACATCTGACCTGCATGGCTGATTCGGCTTTTTGATGCTTTTGACTCTGGGGCCAGAAACTTCCCCTGTTTAGTTTTGTGTGGTGGTGGGGATTGTGCTGGTACACGATGGAGAAAAATGTCATTTGGTTTAAAAATGAAATCTGCCCAGTAATGATAAAGCAAAATGCAGTGTGACTCTATTGTAACAAAGTGTGTGCTGGGCAGGAGCTCCCTGTGAGCACTCTGGGCTGGTGCTGCTGAGGGCATCACTGCAGGAGCAGCCTGCTCTGTCTCCCCTAGAAGTTCAACTAAAGAGTTAACTCTGCTTTGATTCCTTGAATTAGGAACCTGTCCCAGTCTGGATGAGAAAAGTTGTAATTTCTAGCATAAACATGCAAACAGTTTACACCCATCTCCTCAGTAAAAAGGCAAATCTAACTCCTAAATAGCTGCTTGTCTTTATGAATGTGCTATTATGTGCTGAAGCACAATTATTTTCTCCCTTTTCACCTTCAGCCTGTATATCCCTAACTTCTTTCCCAAAGAGGCACTTCCCCCACTATTCCTGAAGCCTTGTCCACCCTTACTCCAGCTCACACCCTGCTTCCTTCATCAGAGTTGGCTCTGGCTGCCCTCATCAGCCTCGAGTGCCTTGTTGAATGCTATTAGTGTTAGATGAAAACAATTCCCACATCAAGCATTCTTTGTAATTTCACAGGAATATTATGTGATCTGCTCTCATGTTTCTGTTGTGGAGCTTAGAGAAAATTTAATTTATGGAAAATAAATATCACCAATATAGTAATTGCTCTGGTTACTTCAGTGAATGTGTAAACTCTTTAGTAAGAATAGTCTTTTGGATTTTTTTCAGTGTTGACACTCTGAACTTTGGAAGAAATCCAGGCTGAATTCCTGGCTTCCTCTTAATTGTGCTGTCTGTATTCTTTTTATATTCTCAATAACATAATTTAGTACCAAATTGCCACCCATAGACATTGGTCACCATCTGAAATCTTATCTGCATTTACACAGCGGTTAAAATAATTGTGATTCGAATTTCCTCTTATTTTAATGTAGTGAACACAGCCTGAGTGTGCGTGTTGCACTAATTCCATGTACTCTGCAGTTTAATTGGCCCTGGGTGCAGGCACACCACGAGTGTTCACCCTCCTGTCTCCCTCCCAGGGATGCTTTGGTTTCTTTTGTTAGTGCCCCATGCAGTTGCTTTCTCTGGAGCTCCTGCAGTCTCTGATTAGCACATGTAGTGCCATGCAGGGCAGCTCTGGAGGAAATGCTCTTATCTGAGAGCTCCCAAAGCAGAGCTGCAAAAGTGATTTTTTTTTTTATTTTTTTTTTTCCCCTTTAGGGCTTGTGCCAGATTGGAAACTCAGCCTGTTGGATTTAACAAACAGTGTTTGACTTTGGCCATGGTCAGTTGGGTAGAGGGGTCTCATCACCCACCCTATCTCTGATAGTAACCATTGAGTACCCCTTTCTGTCCTGGAGAATAACAAAGAATCTTAACTTTGTCATGTGAAAATCTCTTCTAATCTGGCAGTGATAAGTGCTTGCTGTCAGGAGAGCTGTGATGAGAAATGAGGGGAGTGAAAAATCAGCTTTGAAGGTGGTGTTTGTAGGGCAGATTCCCATCTCTGTGCTCCTGTACCTGTGTCTCTAAATGAGTGTTGTGCTCTGGTACTGCTGAGAGAGCAACAAACTCATGTGGAGAGTTCTTTTCCAGAACTGGGATCTTTGTGGCTGCTTGGCACTGTTTGGGCTAGCAAGCAATTCTGTAAAAGCATTTATGAGCAGCCTTGGAACTCTGCTGTGTGTCTCCTTTCTGCTGCTTCTTGGTGCTGGAAGAATTTGTGATAGTGGCAGCAAACTGAAGACCCCAGGAGCTGAGGAGTCCGTGATATTTGTTCTGGAAATCAGCCCAAGGAGTCTTTATGAAATGCCAGTTGTTCTTGTTAGTGCTGCTAACTTAGCCCAGCTTTAGCACAGTTCAGGTTCCTGCCTCTGATCTGCAGTGCTGGCAACGCTTGAATAAAGCCTTAAAACAAAAGATCAAGGATTAGAGGCAAAATGTTATTCAGAGCATCATTGTCCAACCTGTGTATTCAACTGAGTGTGGTAGAAAAAACACCACATTGCAAACTGTAGCTAGGGATAGTGGCAGGACAAAGCACCTAATCTAAAATGCTATTAAATAATTGGTTAATTGGTTCCAGTATTTGTGATTTTTCTCTGAAGCTGTAAACTCACACTAAGCAGAAATAAGTAGGGTAATAAACGGAATTAGTAGCACCTGAGAGGTAGGGTGGGGACTTAGAACGATGCATTATCAATTCTCTGAATACTGTACTATCACCAGGAGTCTGCAACAGCTGGCAAGCCTCTTTTCACACTGAGGACCTGGAGAACATTCCGGGCAAGGTCTCCAAGTTCACTTCAAAAGGGTTCTTAAGTGTTTGCTAGCTGGGCTCTTGGCTCAGCTGTTTCCTGCTGTGCTGTGAGAGGATCAGGTGCTGCTGCTGTACACAAAAGTTTGTTGTTGTAGCAGGTTGTTTTTTGATAGCTCTTTCTTTGATTTTGATACTGTTTGGCTGCTTCAGAGCTCCTGAAGCGTTCATGCCCTTTGATTAGGTTTAGTTTTCTCTCCATACCTGGAGAGACTCAAAGACTTTCTCTTCACGTCTCTTATCTTTGCTCTTTTCATTGTTCTCTGGGAATTAAGTTATCCAGGGCAATGGCATCTTCATTGGCCTACCCTGCTCTGGATGGCTGGCAGGGCATCCATTTGCCTTCTCCATTTTCCTCAATCTTCAGAAAAACATCCCTAGATATTCTCAAAATGCTTAACTGGTTAATTATGACCTTCTAGCCTGGGAGTGTTGTGTCTGAACTGAGGAGGGATGTTGAGCTGAGATTTTTAGCTTTTCCTGCTAGTGAACAACGCCAGCATGTGAGTTAAAAGGGCATTCCCCACACACACAGGCACACTAAATTGCTTTAGGGTGTAGAAAATGAAGCAGGATTATCTGTGTTCTGAAGAAGAATAAAACAAAGGTTGTTTCTTCTGTTCTCATGGAAATGAGGCTCTGGGAGGAACATTGCCAGGTTAGTATGTGCTGTGTGCATACGTAGTGCAGCTACTTAAGCTTAGTCTCATCCAAACAGTGCCTTTGAGTTTATCTCCTGCTTTCAAGAAAACCAGGCACCTGCCACGTTCAGCTACAGTGTGATTTAGCAAAGTGGCAAATCTTCATTAGAGGCCAGGAAGAGCTTTTAATCAGAAACGACAACATGCAGTCTGTGATTTACACCCAGGCCTGGAGTGATGGGTGAAATCACCCTTCTCAACACCCACCTTGCTATAAATAGCTGTTTTCACTGGGGGCAGGTGCTGCTGAAATGTCACTTGGGTGAAATCTGAGTGATTGAGTGTGGAGCGTGTCTCAGAGCCCAGAGAGGCATTGTCTTTGTGGATGTGTTGAAACGTGCATGTCTCTGCCAAGAGATGTTGTAATGGTGAGATAGATATCGATCAGAGCTACTCTTGAAGTGTTTTGAAACTCTGATACTTCCTTGAATCATCTCAGTGCTCCATTCACAAAAGCTGCTGTTGTTAAAACGTTGTGCTGGTAGGTATGTCTTGGTTTTATCCCACCCTATTCTGCCACCAGAAGAGATTTTTTTTCAGGAAACTCGATACTTTTTCAGTTCCCTACTTTTGTGCCCATCACAAGGGGTTATTTTTCTCCCCATTGTTACAAAAAGAAGTGTTGTTTGAGTGCCCAGACAGTTGGTAACATCTGGCAGTCTGCTTTTTGGTGGAGTGTTAAGTATCTTCACAGTTCTGTTTTTATAATTGTCCTTTGAAAGAGTGAGCCATGGTGACTTTCCCAGTGGAATATTTCTCTGTCACATGCCGTCTCTGCAGTGGTGTTGTGGGACTGTACTTCTAACACTGACAGTTCCTGCAGGAAGAAAATTACTTTGTCCTGATCCATCCATTCAGCCCTGGAGTGTTTCTTGAACTTTGTGGAAGAGTCTGAGATGGGTACATGTGGTAGAAGAAAAGCAGGATTCAATTGCAAATTGCCATTATTATAATCACTTCCCAAGATGAACTCTACCAATCATCGCTTGGTCTGGAGATGAGAGCAGCAGCTTCTTTATAAAATCCATTGATGTCTTGTAAGCTACTTTAGGAAAAACATCTTTGCTAGATGAAATAGATTTGTGACTTTTGAATTACAGGCTTTGATTTTAATCAGACTTCAGATCTTTGGGCTGTTCCAGTTCAAAAGGTGGGTGACACTTAAATGCTTTAAATGAGGCTTCTGACCACCTGGCTGGAGAGCTTGGGCACCCAAAGCCCGTGGAAGTTATCCCTGTGTTGCACTGCTTTTGACTGTCAAGGAGGATTTTAGTGCAGAAATCTGTGGGTAATGGCCTGTGGTGACAGTGTAGTCCTGAAAAGGATCTGGAGCAGGGCTGTAGTGGCAGACTCAAGCACTGATGGGCAACAATGTACCACACCTCTGTATACATGATTTTTAGTAATTCCTGGTTTTGTCTTGCCATCTCTCTTAGCCTTGTCTGCTGACCAGACTGAAAGCTCTGAGGAGCTCTGAATTTGGGGCTGAAGCAGCCTGTGTGTTGTACAGAGTGAGGTGCCTGCTTGCACACCACTGGGTTTGGGAGCTTTGTTTCATTTCCCCAAGTTTGGCACACAGGAGGGAGAAGTTTTAGAGTAGATGAGATGCTGAACAGCACCAGAAACCTGAGAAGTGCTGGTGCTGCAGTGAGGGGGTGGATGTTGTAGAAATGGTGTCTGTGGTGCTGGGTCCTGCTGCAGAGAGACACTCAGGTCTGTCCTGCCTTAGGGAGCCTGGATTTGGATGGGGTCTGGCTGCCAGACCTGCCTGACCACTGTTTTAATACAACGTTCTTTTCACTGACATGGCCCACCCAGCATCTCAGAAGAGCTGCCTCAAAGAAGGAAGGAGTTTATACCATGAAAAAGCAGAGGATGTGTTTGTTTCCTTCTAATTACAGGGAACTTTAAGCCTGATCTCTCCTTAGTTTGTTCTGTTTGGAGTGGTATGAACCCGAGGAAAAATCGTGGGATTTTCTTCTTCTGTGATTTTCTTACCCCGCCCCTGATGATCTCATATCTGTTTAAATCTGAGACCTATTTCTGTGCAACATAATCCTTGTTGTTTTGTGACAGCTTATTGTGTGCACATTCCTTGTGCATCTCCTGCTCTTAGCTGCTTAGTGTGTACCAAAGCAGGAGTTATTTTTATTTTTACTGCTGTCAGTGGTGTTGAGCTTTGCAGCACTGGGCGTATCCTGTTCTGCATCCTGCATCCACGAAGCAAGCAGCCTTCAGAGGGATCAGGGATTTGTACTGCTGCTGGTGATGGAGAGAGCAGAAAAGTGATGATGTTCAGCCTGTAAAACTGTTGGGTTTTTGAATGTCTTAAATTGATATAGAATTGAAAAACGTCTATGAAACACAGTGGGGAGAATGCGCTGCTCAAATGTGTGTTTTCTAAAGGCTGTGCCAGTGAGGTGTGTTATTCTGTCAGTGCTTTTCCTGCCTTTTCTCAGTTCCTATTGCATTGTGATGACCTCAGTGGGAGCTGTTGTCCCTGATTCCCTGCTGACAGGCTGTGTCCATGTCCCTGGTGTGCCCAGGGGAAGCTCTGAGCAGCTCAGGCTGCAGCTCTGAGGGATGGGCCCAGCTCCCTGGATATGCTGCCCAGAGCAGCATTACACAAATTCCTTCTTCTTTGAGCTTTGTGTTTCATTTTTGGTTTCTTGGGGACTTCCTTAGGGTGGTTTGGGGGTGTGTTTTTTGGGGATTTGGTTTTTGCTAGCTCTGCATAGTAGAGGCTGGATTTTGAAAGCAGTTTGAATTTTCCAGAACTTTTGAGTTACAAGGATTGGGTGTATTCCTTACTTGTGAGTTGCTGCTTTTTTTTTTTATTATTTATTTTATTGTCATGCAACCCATGAGTCTGCTTGTCTCTTGTCTTCACTAATGGCTCACAGGCTCCTTTCCTATGGAGACAAGAGTTGAGCTTCCTGAGTCCCCAAAAGCCACTTCCTAATTTTATCTTCCTCCTCAAATCTGATCTTGACTGCAATTTCTCCAGGATACAAGCCCTTGTCCAGCAAGGTGAAGCAGCTGGCCAGGCTCACTGGAGGCACGTGGAGGCTTTGGTGTCATCAGTCCCAGGGGTCTCTGGAGCAGGGGGTGCCCGTCAGACCAGGTTGCAAGTACTGTCTGCCATTATTTGTACCTGGTGGCTTTTTTACCACTGTTTCGTGGAGTTTCTGTGAGCTGTTTTCTGAAGAGACATCCATCCATCCCTGCTGAACCCTGAAAAAATGCTGGAGCTGAATAAAGAGGCACATTCCCTCTGGAGATGGGGGTCCTTTGAGCAAAAGAATGTAGGTCATGGTTAAGTATGTAAAATGAAAAACTACTCCATTGTAGTAGCAGCATTTCACCACAATAATTTAGTAAGGTCCTTGCACTAGTAGAAAACCTGTTCTTATATATATGCTATTTAATATGAGTCATTAAGCAAGCCTAATTAAAGAGCAGCTTCAGCCTTATTGAATGACAGGGCACGTAAAATCCTTAAGGCTTTAGTGTTGGCATCCTGAGCAGTTCATCCTCCTGTGTGCCATGTTTTCCCTGTCCAAATCATTGTTCTCTGGTGTCACAGCCCAAGGCCAGGGTAAAGGAGAGCAGAGAGGTTTGTAAAGTGTCTGACAGGATAAAGGTGACAGTCTGAGCCAGGCACAGGGTAATGAGAAATGAATCCAAATGCAGGAATTAAGTGAGATGGAAGCTGGTGGTGTGGGGAGAAGGAGGTGCTCTGTGGTCACTGCTTGACTCTGTTGCAAAGGTGTGTGTTGTAACCTGTAGGGGAGCCACCTAATGCACACCTGGTAAGGGATGTATCCCCCAAAAAATTCTGACAGGAAGATGAGGAATGCATGTCAGCAACAAGCCTCAGGCTGGTGGTTGTTATGCAGATGTTCATGGTTGAGGACTTTTCAGTAAAGGTTCTACTGCATCAGATGCTTTCTGGATTTTGTGGGTCATTTCATATTCCTAGCAAAAGTATCCCTTTTGTAGTTTTTTCTGTATACTCAACATACTTTTTAATCTTGACAGTATCTTGAGTACATGAGTAGATACTTGAGTGTTTGAGTGTTCACCTTTGCATGGAGAAGTGCCATTTTCTTGGTGTATCACTGGCCCCAGTTTAACAGGGCACCTGGTTTTTCATAGGTTCAACCCCAGTGCTGCTGCATTTCAGTGGCTGATGTCACTGTACCCTGCATATGCCTGCAAAGCTGAGCAACCTTTTTTAAGCAAAAATCACTGGTGTAAGCATAGGAGCATCCTGGCAGTGCCTCGTGTGGCTGGGTTGGAATTGCTGCTGGGGATCTCCTGTTCAGGAGCCTGCCACATCTCAGTAGCATAGAGTGGCATTAATGAGCAGGGGCAGTTTTAAGGGGAACTTAGTTTGTGTGTTTAATTAGGAATGACAGGCCATATAATGCAGCCTAAGGCTCATCAACCCATGGATCCTTCCCAGAACATGGCTGGGGCTCAGCACCTCAGCAGTTCTGCTTACAGTTGTGCTATTGCTGTTCAGTTCATGCCATGTGACTTTGCAGCAACTCTGAAATCTGCTGTCCAGTCATTCCTTTCCTCAGTCACAGGCCTGCAGCTTTGTCCCTGTTTCAAGGCTTTTCAGAACTGTCCTCACTGTGGCATTTTGTCAGTGCTGGGTAAATGCAGAGTTCAGTTAACCTCAATTTTTCAATGAAGAGGAAGAGGCAGAGCACTGCTTCAGCTGTCAGGGGAGCAGAGCCCTCTCAATCATCTTGCAAGGGTGTTTTTATGGTGTTTGCAAATCTGCTCTACCTGATTTTATGGCTCTGTTTCACTGGGGTTGTGATGAGCTGAAATCCCTCTCTTATAGCTGAAGTTATTAAAGCAAAGGAGGTGTTATGTATGTACAGCACATAACAGGATCTGATATTATACCAAAATACCCACTTACCTGCTGTATACGTGCATAGCAATATATCCTCAAAAAAGGTAATGTTAGGAAGTAGGCATCAAGTGAATTACAGTTCCAGGAAATATGGGGCTCGCTGTCAAGGATAACAGACCTGGCTTAAGAAGGTAAAATTTATTTTGCAGAGGAGACTATTGATGAGTTGTTCACCAGACTGTTTTTATTGTTTGAGGTGTAGATGCAAAGGCATCCAGATGTACAAAGCAAGCACTTGGAGTGAAGCCACTGAGGGACAAGGATCAGTGGCTTTGTAATGGATTAGCTTTATCATTTGTCCTTAGTACTTTTTCTTCTTGGTTGAGATATTTGCTGTTAGCACAGGTGCAGTGCAAGGCTCTGTATTGCATCTGTGCTAGGACCTGGTACCTTTCTGCTCTGAAAGGTGCTCTGGGTGCTTTTTTTAGAGGAAAAAACAGCCTCTCACTGCCTGGCCATGTGGCCCTTTGGAGGCAGAACTGCTGACTTTGGGCAAACAGGCTTTTGCTGCTTTTTGCTTGTGCTGTCTGGAGTGAGCACTTATTCCTCTGAGGGCATCTCAGCAGAGCTGCTTACATCCAGTTAGGTTACACCTGAGAGAGTCCACAGAGGCACTGAAGGTGCTTCAGATGAAAGGCCTTGGCTCATCTCAGACCTTAGGCTGAGCTGGCACATGTGTAGGAGGGGTGGGAAGGACAGGAGGGGAACAAATGCACTTTGTGAATGTGAAACATTTGAGTTTCCAAGTCAGACATCTCCCAATGCTATTTTAGCATCTTCTCTAACCAGCCCTGCATTGAAATACCTTACAGGTGATGTTACTGTGTGATGTTTGTGACACTGGGCCAAGAAGACACTAAAGAAATTTTCCTGCTAGGAGCAGCTTCCTGATCTATATGTAAGGTGAAAGATGCAGCAAAGCATCCCTTAAAGCAGTTTTAAACCCCAGTTTGGAAAATTCTGCAGCTTTAGTCTCTGACATTTATGGGGAAGTAGTCAGCTCTGAGGTGAGTTCTGCTAACAATCAATCCCACCTTGCTTGCCTGTAAGAGGTGACCTTTCAGAAATGTTTTTAGTGAAGAGGCAGTTCCAGGTCTCTCAGAAACACTCCTCTTGTTAAAAATGGAATATTTCACAGCTTCCTGGTTGGTCTAGAAGTATGTTACTCCCCTGGGGACTCTTCAGATGCTGGGTCTCCTAAACACATAAGCCTTCCTTGAAAACTGGATTTGAATATCCTGGGAGATAATTTTTTCCCAATAATATGTGATTGCTCTATAGCTGTTGGGCTGTAGAACCTGTGCAGAACAGAGGAGCATAAAGATGTATTCCTACAGGAATTTTGTAGCTTTGTGTATGTTATGTCCAGAGGAAAACCACAGTGGTAAGGATTAATGCATGTAGAAAGGATTTTGCCTTAAAAGATATGTAGAGGAGAACTTAATAATCTACCTTAGAGCAGGTTTAGACTGGGAACTGTGTGTATATTGTACAAAAGCAGGGAACATTTGGCTGGATTGCTCCTGTGCTGTTTACTTACACCAGGGGAGTTCTCTGAGCCATCTCTGGATGTGCTGCTTGGTTGCTCAGTTCCCAAGGAAGAGATGGGGAGAAAAGAAGATTCCCCGAGCTATAACCTTGAATTATTGTCACATCAAATATGCTGCTGGATAACTGAACCTGCAGAGTAATGTGGTGTTTCCATGTGGATGTTGGATGTTCTGCTGGGCAAATGCTCTTTTGTCTCAGGCTGCTGACAGAATCTGGAGAGCTTACAGTTAATGGTTTAGAAGTCAGCCAAGAAAACACCCAAAGGCAAAATGATACAGGAGTGTTGTATGATGACATTGATGAGTTTTAAATATGGTGTTGAAAGCTTTGTGCTCTGGCTTGGATGGCAGGGAAGGAAAAGTCAGTCCAGTAAACTTACCTGTGCAAGGGGGGAGAAACAAGGCTTTGCTCGAGGGGTATCGAGTCAGACTCTGCAGGGCTTTTGTATTTGTGTTTCTATTGTATCATAACTGTCACCAGTTCTTGTTGAGATTTTGCTCAGATTTATTGAAAGGAATTGGAGGTTGTTTACTTTTGTATTATAAAGTGCATAAGCAGAAGGTGATGAATTAAACCTGTTTAGTCTTCTCCCAGCCATTCCACAGGTGCTGGATCCACCCCTCAAAAAAAGGGATGTCACAGTGCTGGGGTTGCAGAAACCCAGTTGTTAAATATCTGAGCTTGTGTAGCTTGGTGTATGGATTCAGTAGGGGCTGTTCCTCCTTTCTGTAATGGCCAGTACAGCATTTATGTATGTGGGGGATAACTGAAACTCTTTCAGTGAATAGAAAATGCAGCTGAGGTTTTTTGGGCAATGATGCAATTGTGCTGCATTGTCCCAGTAGCATTCCCTTACTCTTCTGCAGTGTGAGCTGGGGGAGTGGCTTTGCAGTTTATCAGAAACAAATGCATGCACGGGGTACCCACGCTGTCACTGAATTTAGGGTGGATTCTCTCTAGCATTCCAGAGGTTGCTTCAGCTGAATGTAAAGGCTTTGATTATTTTTTTTAAGCAATGTCTGACTTAGCTGTGGATACAGCTGGCTCAGAAGGCATGTTATTTAACAGGAAGCCTTTGCAGAATGCTTGCATTGGCCATTGTACCAATTAAAGGAGTTTTTGCCTTTGCTCTGTGCCAGGAGGGAACGAGGTGACCCCAGACCTCTGCCCTGGCTGTGTCCCCACGAGGAGACAGTACCACTGACAGCTAAATTTGAGTGTCCCCAGAGTGCTCTTAATCACTAGCTGTGGAAACTGCTCCCAAGGCCAGCCTGAGCATCCTGTATTTGTCAGCTAAGCCAGGTCCTGATCCACCTCTGGAATCCAGAGCCCTCCCTCTCCTCTGGCTGCAGGCAGCCTGTCTGTCCATGCAGCATTCCCCCTGTGTAACAGAGCACTAAGGCACTGCAGTGTGTTTGGGGGGTGTGTTCTGCATGTGAGATCAACCAGGAATATTTCTCCAGAGGGATGCTCTGATTCCAGAGCAGGCATGAAACTCAGAGAAGGTGCAAGGGAGGCTGGGGCAGCTTCATGTGCTCAGTGCCTGGGATTGACTTGGGAATGTGGCATGACACAGCATTTGCTGTTCTTTCAGCTACAGCTATTTATACATTGCTTTTCAGGGTTATTTTGTCTCCTCTAGGAGATTCTGTACTTGATAAAATATTCTTGCTCAAGTTTATTAAATCTGCTGAAGTTCCTAGACCTATTTGACTGTTTTGGCTCTATTGCAGTGCTCTAGCTCTGGATCCAAACAGGGCTGAAGGTGAGGGAATTTTTTCTTTAAGATATGTCTGGATTCAGACCCCTAAAGTAATCTGACCTGCAGACTGGACTTGCACTGGGTCTCATCTGTGAACTGAAACAGGCACACTAGGGATTTAAGGATAACACATTGATATCTTCCCTCTTCCCTAGGAGAGAAAATTGCAGCAATTGTGAAACGTTGCTGTCTGTGGGGGAAGGGACTCGTGTGAGGGTGGTAGTGGAGGCTCTGGGTGAAAGAAAGGGAAAGGAGAGTGGGCTGTATTACACTAACCATCCTGTGTCAACCTCCTACGTTCGGGTGTCGCATGGCTGACATCCTATCAAAGAGCTCTGGCTGTGTCCAGAATTTTAAGCAGTTTTATAAATAGTGTTGCTCAAACTGCCTGTGTGTGCAGAGACTGTGAACAACTGGGGTAGACCAAAATATTGTTGGTTTAATTTTTGAACCAGCCCAAAAATGGGAGCAGGAAAGAGTAGAAACCTGAAGTGTAGAAAGATTATCTCCTTCCTCTGCAGTGCCAAGCGTGCATCTTGGGGGGTCTGTGAGAGAGGCAGCCTGTGAGACTTGCAAGGCATGAATATGTGAATCTTGTCAAGGCATCAGAAACCATTCTTTCTCTCCTACTTGCTTGATGTCTTCCTGCTTGCAGGTTATGCTGTGTCTGAATAATTGTGAACAATTAGAAGCTAATTTAAATGGCTGGTTTGTATTCACAGCAGCAGCAAATGAGCTAACCAGCGGGAAAGCAGACATGGTGATTTTCTGTTGATATGTCTCCCTCTTGTTGTTCCCTGGCAGTTTTTGCAAGGTGGTTTTTTTGCTGTGGGCTAATAAGGAGTTTCTCCTGCACACTGCTGACCTTATTGCAAAGGGGAAGGAGGATCCTTTGTGCCCTAGCACAGAATTAGCACCAACTCAACAGAGTCCAGCTTAGCTCAGCAAAAGAGCCCACCCTGGTTTGCTCCAGGAATGTGGAGCAAAGGAATATTTTTTGTGGACACACTCTTTACTTCAGCTCTCAAAGATGTAGAAAGGTGGGATACACCTGTTGTGCCTCAGGAGTGAATTGGCCGGCAACAGTCACACAGATTTCCTCACAGCAACCTTTTTATCCTCTGAAAGGCAGATGGAGATCTGAGCAGCCCCACTCTTTCCTCCAGACCTGGCAGTGTGCCTCAAATGCAGCTCAGAGTGGCCAGTGACTTATTTTTGTGCTGCTGATGCTGTCCAGATGGCATCCCCATCCATCCAGGTCCAGCAAGAACCTGGAAAACCTGTTGATCCCTCCCAAGGCAACAATTTGAGGAATTATTTTGCTTCAGGTAAATGAAAGAGCCACTGGACAGGCTATTTTTGCATTCAGGGAAGAACACAGCTTAATTGGCAAGTTGAAACAGTGGGCTGTTGGGAATCCTGGGAATCCAGACTGGAGGCTGAAATGGGAATCTCTTCTTCCTGTCACACTGGATGGTGTCAGCATCCATGTGAGCTCCTCAGGGGAGTTCCTTCTAGCAGTCAAATGCATCTCCCTTAGAGCTTATCAGATGCTGCCATTAATCAGCACAGCCATGGCCTTCACCTGCCTGGTCAGATGTTCACCATCTCTGCAGCATCTCTGCAGCCATCCCTTAGGTCCTGTTGGAATTGGGCATCTCTGGACACCCTGGACTTGGGGCTCTGTGGAGCTGCTGGGTTGCTCACAGCAGTTTATTCCTGGGATTGCTGGCTCTGAGCTGTGCTTTGGGTGAGGTTTTACTGCAGGAGCTCTGAGGCACTGTTGGCTGATGTCCAGGCAGTGTTGTCCACTTTCCTGCTTACTGCTCCCAACCAGCTTCTCCTGTGCCTGTAACTCTGGTCTCCTGCAGTTTTCCTCAGGTAACAGTGCCATCTGGTGCTGGAGCACTGCTCTTGGTCAAGCTTTCCTCAAATACTTAGGCAGAGGTGATAGAAGAGTGCTGCTTTTACTCAGCCCCCTTACTGTAACAAGATGGGAGGGGGTGTCCGTTGATAATCTGTGCTTTTGGGATGTTGCACCTGGAGATGATCCTTTTGTCTTTTCTGTTGAACAGTTGAAGTTCCCAGAAGACTGAGTACATGAGGCAAGAATTGTAAACATTGAGACAGGAGATCATTTTTTATTATAAACTGCTGCTAAGAACTAAAATCCAACATTTAGATTAAGTCCTGTAACTGGGGACATCTTTGAAAGATCCCCTGTAGGACTCTTAAGTGACTTCCTATTTAATAAATCTTCTCTTGAAAGATCTTTACATATTTTCTAGTCTTAACAATGTACTTTCATACTTTTCTATATCTTTATGCTGAGCATTGCTATATTCATGTTTTCTGAATTATTTTTACTTTATTATTTTATTTTATTATTTTCATTTCCTCTAAACTTTTGTAAACCTTTTTGCAGACACAGGGTTTGATTATATTCCCAGATGAAAGTCCTGGTTATTGGTTGATGAGAAGTGAGTACATGGAATTACTGTTTGAACAAACAGCACTTGATGACAAGGTTGGCAAAATACAAACTTCTGTAATTTTATTCTTTAGATACCAGGTTGTCTTTGCTACTTTACCCCTTTTTAGGCATCCAACCCAGGCTGGCAGATATGGGTGTGTGGTGGTGTTCAGCATTTACACACCAGATAGAAAAGTGAGGCTGAGGATACTGAAAAGCTGAGAGTGGCTGTTGTTTATCCAGCTTTGCTTGTCTCCTTCCAGGATCATTCTCTCTTCTGGGAAATGCTCCCAAAGCTATGTATTTTCCTTTAAATAATAACAGCCCAGTAACCTTCCTGTTCTCTTATCTTCCTTTCCTTGAATTACTGCCTTGTACTTTGTTTTCAGAGTGGTGCCTTCACTGGGCCAGGGAATCTGTGTTGCAGTGTTTTCCAAAATGTCATTGAAGTATGCAGAGCCACAGAAGTGATTTGTTGCCAGTGAAAGAAATAATACTTCTTAGACAAGGGAAATCCAAGTAGAAGGTTTACTTTTGCTCAGCAAAAGATTTCTGTTAGAGCCAGATTCTTCTGCTCCAAAGCACAGCATTTACCCACATTATAATTACAGAGAACTTTTGTTTCATCCAATGATTTATTCAGACTTTTTAACCAAATTCTACCTCTTGGAAAAGGAAAGTAGAATCTTTCAGTGTCTTTCTGCCAGGAGGCTCAAAGGTGATATTTGTTGGGAGGAGGGGAAGATCTTGCATTGTTTGGCTGTGACTGAAAGACCAGAACTTTGCTGTGGAGGGACTTTTGTACTTAATTACCCAAAAATAACGTGTAAGACAAAAATTAAAAACAGGCTGTGTGGTCAGAAATTTGAACAGGAACAAAAGTAGCTACAAGTCCATTGTGGGTCAATGTGACAGTAGGGGAGACTCAGGAGGCTTCAGCTTTTGGAAGAGACTCAACTGAGTGACTTTGGGTTTCTGTGTCTCCATAATATGTCATAAAGACAAATCACAGAGCTGTCACTGTCTTAGGAGAGCTGCAGGTCCCCAGGGAGGCTTCACAGCACTGGGAGATTATCAGAACTAATGACACAGCTGGATTTTGAAGCTGCTGTGTTACCAGCCTCCCTGCACCTCTGGCAGTGTCAAAAGGGAATAGTGATGTGGAGGCAGTGATCTGTTTCTCATTTTTCACATTGCCTGGTCTCCTGTAGGTGTTGCAGAGACTTTTCTTCCTCGTTGCCTGCCACAAACTCACTTGTTGTTCACTGAGTGACTCTGCATGATGGCAGGTGCTACCTGGCTCTGGCAGCCCTGGATCCAATTTGTGTGTAATTAGATAAAAGATCGTGTTCCCTTAGTACAGGGTGTTTGGAGATTTGTAGACTTTCAGCTGATGACAGGCAAGTGTGTTTTAGAGCAGTGTGTGCTGGCCTGGGGCTGGAAACTGCTGTGTTCATCCCTAGCACTTATGGAATCTTCATGAGCTAATTAGGAAATTCTGCTTTAGGCCATGCCTTTTTCTTGTTTTCTGAAAAAAGTGTTATGTTTAAACTGTACAATCAATCCACAGTAGTTTGCAGGTAGCAGGCACTGCTTGGGGTTGGCTCAGTGGTGAATCTTAGTTTGTGCTGCTGTGGATGTGCTGAGTGTTGGGTGATTGGCAGATTCAGAGCTGCTGGTTGCATGAACAAAAGAATTGTAATCTGTGATCAGGTGACTGCCTGCAGGTAGAGCTGCTTCCATGCAAAGCTGTCTTGGTTTCATCTTGGCCTCTGTGAAGTGTTCTAAAGCATTTCTTTCAGATCAGGGGAGCATTTTAACCCCCCCACTGCCTACCCCTGTTCTGTCCTTCTGTACCTGAAGTTAATCATTGACCTGACCTTTCACACAGGGGTGTTTTGCACGGCCCAAAGCAGCCTCATGAACAAGCTTTTGGACTCTTGCACAGGATACAGGAAACAAAGCTCCTGCTCACTGTCCTTCCCCTGCTTTGACCAAACCAAATGGAGCTGTGTGTTCCTGAGTCACCCAAGGCTCTTCAGAGTTAGTTCAGCTGTTCATATTGAGCAAACTTTTAATCTCCTGATGCAATTCCTAAGTAACTTACATATTTTCCCCTTTTGTGATTCTTTGAGTGCTTTCAGATGACAAGCAATATCATGATATTATAAAAATGCAGAATTATGCTGAAGTAAAATGGGTGAAAATCTCCACATGTCTTCAGGTTGCCCAGCAAAGCTGTGGAAGTGTCCAAGGCCAGGTTGGATGGGGCTTGGAGCAACCTGGGATAGTGGAAGCTGTCCCTGCCCATGGCAGGGGGTGGAATGAGATGGTTTTGAAGTCCCTTCAGCCCAAACCATTGTATGAATTAAAACTATGAGTTACGTGGCAGAGCAGTGACCAGCTCAGATCTGTGCTGATGTAGGAAGCCACATACTATTCTGATATTTAATACTTGTGCAGACAAAAGTTTAGACCTTGTCTCTGAAGCTTATAGTTCTTTAAGTAATTCAGGAGTCTCCACAGCTTCCAGTCTCCAGCAGATTGTGAATTTTTTGTCTGGAAGAGCCACAGACTGCTTGTGCTTGCCTTGTACGAGTAGCCAGGAGGTATCATAGGGAGATCCTTTGTACCAATCAATGCAAAAGATTTATTTTCATATTTTTGCAGCTGCATCCCTCTAGGGTTGTTTTTAAAACCCTCTGTATTGTATAGCTCATTGTTCAGCTCTTCTGGGTAATAGAATTTTAGTTCTCAGGAGTCTTAGGTTTCTAGTACTATGTCTGCTGTCCCATTTGCCCATCTTTCTTTCCCATAAAAACCCAGCATGGCTGGAAAACTCCAGTTAGAAGTGAAGCAACATGTGCCACTTCAAATGCCACAGTGTGAATCAGCTCTGAGCTTCCAGAGGATTCTCTGCTGTTGCTTTCTCTTCTCTCCTCTTGCTTTTTTACAACTGCTCATGTGCAATGCAATCTGATCAACGTAACACAAGTCTTTCACAGGAAGTGAACTTTGGATATGGAACATATTTTTCCAAGAGTAGTATGTGATGCCATTGGTAATGTGTTGATACTGAAAAGATATTAAAATATTTTGGCTTCAGATCTTCTGGGTCATTGAATTTCTGAACCTTTGTCATCTAACTTGGTGTATCCATGCTATATTTGGACAGCTGACTTGCTTTTTTAGACACCTCATCTAGATTTAAAATAAAAACAGCTTGTGTTGAATTGATTGCTACGCTGCTGTTTTAGCTGAAGTGGATTTGGGTGTGTAATCAGACCTTAGAGTTAAAGAAATAAGAACTGGGGGATGCTGAGTTGTGTTGGCTGCTGCTCAGTTGTGCTCCCTCCTGCCCATTTCCATGAGCACCCATCCCAAGCCATTCCAGTGCCAAGGCAGCTCTGGAGCTGCTTTGTTTTCTCCTGGTGCCTGGGGCTGGAGCTGGTGGTGGCCAGGAGCTGCTTCATGATGTAAGGAGGTTTCCTCTTAACCTCCAGTAAGAGCCTGGCAGTGGTCCCAGTCACAAACCAGTGCATCTGGTGGAGTCACAGCTTCAGGATTGGAGAAGAGGATCTCTTTGCTTTTGGGTTTAGAAACCAGGCATGGGAGCTGTGGTTTATCATGTCCTGTTCAGGTGCTGAGAGGCTGTCCAGGTCCTTCAAAATCCCTCCAAGGAGCCTGTCTGTCAGCTCAGTGAGGCAAGGTTTTCTCTTTTCCCAGCACCAGGCATTTGGATTCAGCTTTAACTGGTTGTGCAGTGTGGTACTGAGGTTTGGAGAGGTCTGTCATGCCTTGTTACCTGTTGCTGCAGTAGTTGCTTTCCCTGTGGTTTGTTTTTAACCTCTGAGTTTTCTTCATTTTCTGAGCATTGGGTTCCAAGTTTCCGTGGCAACTTCCAAGCTCTCAAGTCGGTGCTGTCCATTCAAACCAGAATGCTGATGTGGGGGTTGGGGGACACTGGCAGTCCTGGTGACTCTGGAGGAATGTCCCAGGGAGTGGATTGATTATTAACTCCAGAACACATTCAGATATTGACTTGACAGGAGAACTCTCCAGTGCAGCTTAAAAAAACCCTCCAGCTCTGTGAGTCTAAAGTTCTAACTGTTGGACAGAAATCAAGTACCTAGTTCATGTCTCCTCCATCACAATGTTTGTTCATTGTCACAAAAAGACTAGTATGACATGTTTTCTATGGATAAAACCTTGGCTTAACTGAAAAGGAAACCAGAAATTGATAACACATCTTGAAAAGGCATTATTATTTTTCCTTCACACTTCCCATTGAGAGATTTCAAAATAAGCTTCACAAAATCATAAGTAATTTTTTCTTCCTCTTACTTTTTTTGTTTACAGTTGCAGGTTCAGAGCCTGGGAGCAGTGCTTTAAATGAGATCAGTTACACAAGAAGTGCAGGGGGAGAGTTGGACCTGTGAGATGGACACGTAGCCCAGGCTGAATAGAAGTGACAGATCTGTGCAGGTCACAGCCTGGCCTCTGTGCCCTTGTGGTGACCACTGCTGTCCAAGTGCTTGTTTAAGTCAAGAGGCAGAAGCAGCTTTCATAATAGAGAATTCAGTTCTGAGTCAGCTGGATAAACATCTCAGCCATCACACAGCACTTCAAGTCAACTCAGACAGAGTTTCATTTCCAGCATTGTGCTTTCCCCCATTTTTTTGTGGTGCCTTGTATTCTCATTTTTATAAGCAGATACCAATGTGTGTGTGCTGCTTTTTCTCCTCCATCTGTATGAGCTTATTTCCAGAGTTCTTGTTTTGGAGGATGAAATTCAGAATGTGTCTGGAATAGAAAGTGATGTTGTCACCACAGTGATTGCGTTGGAGGTAGAGGCTGTGGGATCACACTGTCACCCTTGAGCAAATGTAATTCTTTATTTATTGGTCAGACATTGCAGTTCTTTAGATTGGAACAGACCTTTGAGTTCTACCATTAATTCAGCACTGCCAAACCCACCACTAAATGATGTCCCCAAGTGCTACAGCTGCACATCTTTTAAATCCCTCCAGGGATGGTGACTGCCACTTCCCTGAGCATCCTGTGCCAATGCTTGACAGCCCTCTTGATGAAAAAAATTTTTCTTAATATCCAGTCTAAAGCTCTCCTGGCACTATGTAAGGCTGTTTCCTCTTTCCTGGGAGAAGAGCCTGACCCCTAGCTGGCTACAGCTTCTCTCAGGGAGTTGTAAAGCAGAAAGATGTCCCCCCCTGAGCCTGCTTTTCTCCAGGCTGAGTCTCCTCAGCTGCTCCAGAATCTGAGACAGCCCTGGCCAAGCATGAACTTTAACACGGGGAGTTGGCATTGGCAGGCATTATACTGGATCAGGTGGCCTGTCCCACAGCCAGGGTGCTGAGCTGTAAAACCATGACTGATCCAGGTCAAAGGAGTGCTCCCAAATCTCTGTGTAGCTGAGTGTGGAGTCACAGTGCCGAGGTCTCCTGCCCTTCCTGGTGTCCCAGAGTGGGTTGATCCTGCAAGCAGCTCAGCAGTCAGCTCCTCTGAAGGAAGGTATGTCCTGGAATATTTGAGACTGAACAACCAAGGACTGTGTGTTGATGCATTCAGGTTCCTGTCTGTGTTTAAACTTTGCCCCAGCTTCTGTTCTTGGGATGTTTGGAGCAGGAGAGTTTTTTCATCCCTACCTCCAGTGACAATATTGTCTACCTGGAGTGCAATGTGGCAGCAGCAATCCAAAATGCTGTTGCAGGCAGAATTATCACCTCCTGTTTCTCCTGAAGTGAAATACCAAGACTCCTACCCCATGCAGAAAAGAAAATGTGTGGTAATAGGAAAGGAAGGAATGTGCTGACACTAAGCATGAATGAGTTGTCCTTTCTCCTTTGTTGGATAAAGCATTCTAAGGGATGGTGACACTGGTAGCTGGAGCCTGTGTGGAAGTGGTTTTGTCCACTGTTGGGTACCAGTGATGTTACAAGCAAACCTAAATTGCTAATTAGTGAATTTAAGCTCTGCTTTAGGTATGCAGAGAGAGAGATCAGGGATTTATGCCACTATTGAGTATCTCCAGTACTCAGTTTGTTTGGGCACACACCAATCCCAGGGCTGGTGTCCCTCTCTCAATCCCAGCAACTCCTGTATTATTTGCCACTGAACTTCAGAAGTGATTGTTGCTTATTTACCTACCACAGCACTTGGCATTTGTGGCTAGTCCAGATCATCAAAGTAAATTGCTCTGGTTTTGAGCTTTTGTCAGCAGGGAGTTGTTGGAGAGGAAAATTGGCACCATATCTTGCATTTGTTCAATGGAGTTGAGAGATTAAACCCAGAGAGTCACAGTGGGAGTTTAGCTCACCCCTCCCCAGGGGTGTCTGCACCTCACTGCCAAATTGTTTGCTAAAGTGAGGATCCAGTTTTCTGTCACGGACATCTCTCTCAACCTCTGCTGTTAGTTTAAACAAACAAAACCCAAACCACAAAGATTTTGTTTCAAGTGACGAGTTTGTAATAAAAGAATAGGCAAGTAGATGAAAGCAGAAAGTTCCCAAGGCTTAATGAGTTAGTGCTCAGTGGAAATGGCTGTCCTCTCCCAGTCTGCCCAGTTCCAGGTGTGAGCCCTGATGGCTCCCTTATTTCCTTTGAGGTGAGATGACTCAGCTGAGAAGGGGAATGTGATCCTGTTGGTGCTTGTTCCCTATGCAGAAAATCAGAATTTGTGTACCCCTCCTGCTGTGTGTGGTTTGAGAGCATCATCAGCCCTGCTAAAGTATCAGGTGTTCTCCAGATTGCAGCTGCTGCCTTTTGATGAGTAAATTTGCTGTGGAGCTCAGGCACTGATTCAGTGCTGAGCATCTGAATAGCAAAGGAAATAAATGGGGGGCCAGAGCTATTCTGCCACTTCTTTTTGCAGTCAAGGCCCTACAGAACATCACTGACCCCAGGCTGGGTGTGTCATCCCTCTTCACCAGGGTAAAAATGTGTGTGTAGTGATGAGTGCCTTTGGTTTGCCTTATTTAGCATTTGTAATAGTGAATTTATTTTTTTCAAAAGGCAATGAAAAACATCTTGCATTTGAGGAGGAAGCTCAGCTTGGCATACAGGAGCATAGAATCCCTCAGAGCATCTCTGAGAAACTCCTGTTTCTCATTCTTGGGGCTATCACTGAGGCACATGGGCAGAACATAAACCCAGCCATGTTAATACTGACTTTCACAGAGGTAAATATAGCAGCTGAGCTGTGGGGACCTATTTTAAAAGTGCTTCTGCAACAGAATTCCCTCAGTGCTGATGGAGGCTGTCCATGGCTGATGATCACATTGCTCTGGGTGTGACAGAGGACAGGAGGAATGACTGAACTGTTGTGTTCATCAACAGCCATTCCAGTTTACTCTGGTCAGATTTCTTGTGGGTTTTGAGTCTTTTGTGACATGACAAACCTGTGAAATATTTATTGTTGATTCTGGCATTCTGCCTGCTCCTTTGCTTGCTTTTCCTTGCGACTGAGACAGGTGGGTCTGGCACATGAAGCTGAAAATAGTGCTGCCTTGAAAAGCCAAGAGAGCTGAAAATAGGTTAAATATAGTCCCCCTGTAGAGAAACTTTTATGTTTTGCTTTGGGAAGAATTTGTATGATTATTCTTGAGGAAGAATCACAAAAGGGGAATGCTGCTGATTTACAGCTTCTGTGATTTACCAGTATTGACTAACCCAAAGATATTGCTGCTGCTGGGTAACATCAAATCATCTTGATGATCTGGGATCTTCAGAGGCTGCATCACAGTATGGCTCAGCGATGTGTCGAAACATAATGCATCAATTTAAGCCCTAATGCATTTTGAAATGAAAGTATTATCATACACTTGGACCTGTGCAAAGAGAAAACTTCAGTTACAATATCCAAACTGCTGCTCATGCTTGAGTACTTACTGGAATGTGAGTGTTGCAGCCTGATACTGGATTTTAAAAGGCTGCATATACAGTACTTAGTTTAACAAATAATTTTAGAAAGCTGTATAAAAATTGATGTCTGTCTATATACCGCAGTGGGATGTGGGAGGCAGCGAAAACACTTCTGCAATCTGGAAATGTGCTGTGGGCTTCAGGTTTCCCACTCTGCTGTGGTTCTGACTCCAGAAGTTGGTCTAAAAGCCTGGCTGGCTGGGTCTCTTCCTTTCTTACTGAAACACGCAGTCAGGAAGATGATAAATGCTCAGGTCCTTTGGTTTGAGTCCAGATCCTGTTCTTGGATTATAGATTTATCTAATTTAGCAAAGCAGGCTGTAAGCCAGGGAGTGGGTTAGGGTGAAATGCTGACAAAGCACAGTGGAATTGAGGCTTGGGATGAACAAGGAAAAGCCAGGAATGCAGCAGCAGTGGCATGGCTGGTCCTGAAGGTGACATGTGAGAGAGGCTCTGTCCCTGATGGTGCATTCAGGTGGCCCTTGCCAGAGCACAGGGTGTGTAATTAGTCTATTTGCAGGGCTCAGAGTGATTTACCAACACAAATAACTTCTGGACCACTAAAATGCAGATGGGGTTTCTCACTGTTTAGCAGAGGGAGATTTTAGCTGAGTTACTGGGAGGCTGAGCAAGCCTGAAATTGGAGCTCAGTCTTGGGGGCTCCTGTAGGACATCATCCCTCATTCCAGTGGCATTCCAGTGTAGTCGGTGGCAGCTGCATTTTGTAGTTTTAAGCTTGTTGAAAACACTTAATGAAATAGCCTGCAAGTAGTCTTGAGGTCACTGATAAACAGCTGGATGAAGGGCCACTTTTGGAAGGACATCGCTTGATTGATCACTGGAGATTCATGAAATAATACATTCCCTTTCCAGGAGCATTCCTGGTGCCCACAGGTCTGTGTGAACTGCTGTAGGGTACATAAGGATGGTCCAACCACATCTTTTGTTGCCAGAACGAGCTCTTTGCCAGCAAGTGCTTTAGCAGGGGCTGGAATAATCAGTGCTTTGACTTTATCCATGGTCTTATTGATGTGTTGTTACCTGTGTGTACCCAAGAGCTTCTAAGTGCAGAAACAGCCATTTCTTTTCCTTTTCTTTTTCAAGACAAGTGCTTGCTGCAGTGGATTTGTCACCTATTCCCCTGCCAGCCAAGACTTCTTACTGTACAGGACCTTGCTTTATGTGTCCCAGGCCAAACAGGCTTTCCACAGATAATTTGGGAGTATCTTGGGTAAAAAGTGTGCAGGATGAGACACAGAAGTGTGGTGTGATGTGCTGCTTTGTTTCTACTTCATAGACTGGATGTGGGTAGGAGATGATGCGTGGTGCAGGCAGAGGGAGACTTGAGGGGATGAATGAGTCAATGTCTGCACCCTTTTTGATGTGTCTGCTGACTTAGAGCACAGTCATGGATGGATCCCCTGGTTGCTGATGTCAGATCTGTCAGCTAGATTTTGCAACTGTGCCAAGGGGATTAACTCTGTGTATGGAAGTGCCTCAGCATCCTCCCCTGCAATCCTCCACAGTCTGGAGGGTTGGGATACCATGCATTTGTATTTGTCATGTTATTTCTGACTGAGTGACATTTGGGGTCATCACTAAAGCCAATCTCTCTCTCTCTCTCTTTAGCTGAAGCTTGAAGATCGCTCAGTGGTCCCTCGAGATGTGGTCAGACACATGAGCTCTAGTGTAAGTGCTTTTTCTTTTTTCTTTTTTTTTTTTTTTTTTGTCCTTTTTTGATTGTGATACTGCTGCATGGATTTCTGGGACTTGCCAAATTGCCTGAATGGAGATGGACAGTAATGCTTTGAGCATTTTTAAGTTCTATTTTTAAGTGTGTTGGGTAGACTTAGCTGCATCCAGTGAAAATGGAATTCTGCTAAGGCTGCCTGTCTACAGTTGCATATCTGCAAACTGTATCCTGAGCAAGCAATCCCAGTCATGCTCAGGGAAGGAGACAAGAAGCCTGTCTACCCTGCCATTCTTAATGTTTTACATTAATCCATTCTGACATGTGGGATCTGGGGACCCACCCTCCCAGACCCAGCAGGGAGGTTGGAGTGGGGGCAGATCCCAGTTCCACTGCTTGCCTTTGTGTCTTTGTAGAGAATTTGGTAGAGAATTTGGAGAGAGTGTTTTCAGACACACCTCTCAATCTACAGTGAGCAGCATCTTTTCCAGCTTCTCCCAGAAATGCAGCAAACCCAACACTGCTGGAGCATCCAACACAGCCAGGTTGACAGAAAGCAAGCTGGTTCTTAAACAGCAGCTGATAATTGTTCCCTTTGCTCTTTCTGGAAGCTGTTCTATGTCCCAGACACTCTCTTCTAGTTGTAAGGCACTTGTGCCTATCAGAGATGTGTGGATTTGGGTTTTGTGTGGTGAATACTGGGGAGATTGGTCAGATGGGATGTGCTCTCTTCAGGAGCTCAGTGAGGTTGGTAGATTTTTGCCATGGCTCAGAGCTAACCTCTAACCCTGAGCCATATGGCTCTGCCATGTGCTTGCCTCTATCTTCTCTTGACTTGCTTCCAGCAATGTGGCTACCAAGGCTGTGATGAAGGAAGCAGCTGGCCACTAACTGCTGCACTTGCACCACATGGTGTGCAGCCTGGTGCAGGGCTAGAGAAGGCTGTTCTCTGATCTGCCTGGTTTGTTTGGGGTTTTTTTTTGTTTTTAAGTCCCTTTTTTTGTCAATTAATAAAAGTAAACCCACCCCCTTTTTCACAGAATATTACAAAGAAAAAAAAAAAGGAATTAAAAGCTTGAATGATAATTTGAGAATTGCTGAAGCAAAGTATTTCCTTAAGAAATTTAATGGTTGTTTGAAATGGAAATTTGAAGTCAACATATTTTTCTAAAACTGCAGCTTTATGAAAGAGATCTCATCCAAAACAATGAACAGGTAGAAACTGGAATTATCGACTGTTCATAGTGTTGTACCTGGCACAGCTGGAGCTGTCAGTATATTCTTCTCACTCAGGGGGATGCTTTGAGTCCTATCTCTCAGCTGTGTGTTATCCAGTGCTTCTTAAAGTCATTTTAAGCTTTCAGGACAGCAGGTTGTTCTCCTCTTGGCAAACATGGATGCACTACTTTTGTTTGCAATTTCCATTCTCATTTGAGCAGAAATTGGCTCCCCTGGCTTGCTGCACATGTTATGGTAGATATACACCCAGCAGTTGTCTTGCACATTCATTTTTGTTGATTTTCATGTTTAAATAAGGATATTTGCCTGACCCTTGTGCCCAGTAACTTCATTTTTTTAATTGATGGAGTGGTGAGATGATAACTCAATTTCTTTTCTCTATTAAAAAACATAACAAATCTGAGGATGACTTCTATTTCCTGACCCTCAAATGTTTTTAAATGTTAATGGTAAATTAAACAGTAAACCCTCTTTATCCCAAAGAAAACCTTCACTTGCTACCAGATATATTCCAAAAATTACAGGAGCATTTAAAATAGGAAACCTGCAAGTGTCAGCCTGCCAAATTGAGGATGTGGGATGGTTGCCCTGTGCCAGTTGGCCTGGCAAATGGAGAATGTGGAACTTATTCTATATTCAACACACTCTCTTAGGGCTTGTTTTTAACCTTGAGCGGGAAGGACTCGAAATCCTCTGTTCCTCAAGAGAGGAGAGCTGACTCAAATCCACGTCCTTCTCATTGAGTGTGGGAAATGACTGCTTCAGGGGGAAATGCATAAAATGAGATCATTTTCACTGAATGCAGTTGAGCCTCAAAGTCTAATCCAGCTGGATGAGAACAGGAATAGTGGCAGAGTTAATTTTTCCAGGTGATATGCTAATTTGGGAAAAAGGTAAGAATTGGGTCTGTAATCTGTCAGGCCACCTGGGTTTTGTTGCTTCAAAGGATTCTGGGCTCTGCTGTCTCTTTTAAACAAAGGAATAAGGGTGGTGTAAAGATCCTCTTATTAGAAAAGAGAGTGCTAAGGGTAAAAGTAGAAAGGTGGAAGGTAGAAGACATGGCATTGAAGGCTTTATTTCCAGAGCTGCTGTGTTTTTGGATGGGAGTTTGCTGATCTGCCTTAAAGCCCTGTCTCTGATGGGGAGGGAAGCCATTCACTGCATAAATATTCAGGATGGTGCATGATGTCAGGGTGCCAGAAGAAGCAGGAACAAGGTCTAGGGTGTGCACTTAATTGTGGAGTGAGTGGGGCTTGAACCCATCAGCTCTCCTTACTCAGTTCAGTCACCTCCCTTTTCCAGTTCTACTGTTGGAATTGATGGAAGTGGATTTTTTTTTTAACTGAATTGTGAAATGTCAGCTCGTTTCATTTGGCCCCTCCTTTAGTGGGATCAGCTAATAAAGGATGGGTGTGTTTGAGCTGTGCCCAGCTGAGAACCTGCCCTGGAAGATGAGACAAGTTGGCAATGTCTGTTTCTGGGACTGCACTGCTCTAAACTGAGTGATTCAGCAGAACCCCTCAGCCTGCAAACCTGCATCCTCTGCTGCAGGCCAGTGTTTCACGTGCCAGGGAAATAAGTAAACTCATAATAAAGGAAGGTTCAGTGGCAGGTGATGGAGGAGAACAGTGATTCAGCAGCCCCGTAGGTCCTGGGGCTGCTCACAACACTGATCTCTTTCTTAACCACAGGCTCAAGGATTTTATAACTGGAAGGAGAAGCAAGCTGAGCTAAACCTGTTGCTCTTGGCCATGACTAATAGCACCTGACTGTGTTAGGTGGGAGGCACCTTTAGGATGGTGCAGGTACCTTCTCCATGGGGAAACTCACTTAGGGAGAACAGACAGAGTGTGCTGGAGCACATCAGTCACTCCAGTCCTGGTTTTATTGCTTGCTATATTTTCACCATCCATTAAAGGGGTTTTAGACCAGGAGACAATATGATCCACAGAAATCACAGGTGTTGCATTGTATCATGTCTCAGAGCTGCTGTCATGTTGGCTGCTGATAAAGGAAAAATTAACTCTGAAATGCGCAGTGTAGGGCAAGGAATTTGTGTCTGGAGGCTTTTTTGGTTCTGACTGAAAAACAGCCTAAAACACAGGGCCTGAACTGCAAAGCACAGTCAGAGGATGGTGTAAGTATACTTGTTTTAGCTTACTCTGGAGGAAAAGCAGGGCAGGTGGCTGTGCTGGAGCCTGCAGAAGCTGTGGGTTTGTTGAGCAGGTGCCACTTCTGTGCAGGCCTCACTCATCCCACGGCTCAAATCGTGCTGGCAGCAGCTGTTGTGGAGCCAGTGTAGTTCTGGCCAGCCCTTTTCAGGTGAGAGTGATGGTACAGCTCTGCTGGGCTCTTTCCTGGCAGCCTGTGCTGGCAACAAGCTTAGCTGCAGTCTGTTGTGAGGAGCCAAAGCTGGGAAAAGCTCCCTTTGCTTCCCAGCCCTTCTGGAAAGGAATGGGAGTGATATGTGGAGTATGTGGAGGGAATGACCCTCTGCTGCTTTGGGGTGTGCCAGCCTGGCTCTCACAGCCCTCCTGGCCATGCTGGCACAGCTCTGCCCGGGGCAGATCCCACTCTCCTGATCCCATTGCCTGAGGAGCCTCAGGGCTGCAGGGCCCTGGGCTGGGTGTGTGAGGAGAGAACCAGCAGCAGGCAGGTGGAAAACATGCCAGCCAAAAGGGCTGAGCAGTCTGTCCAGGAATTACCCTGGACTGTCTTGGCTCCAGCTGCCAGTCCTCAAGATGAAACTGAGTGAGTTGAGCACCAGCAAACTCCTGAACTCCCTTAAGGGCTGCCCAGGGCTCTGAGTGAAAGCCTTGACTAAACATTTCCCCTGGTTGAAGGAGCAGAACTGAGCAAACAAATCCACTTCTTGCAGGGTATAAGCCCTTGGAGTGTTGTGCTCAAGTCCTGCTGGAGCAGAGACCTTGATGACAGCTCATACCAGGGCATTTGTCATGCTAGCCCTCAGTCAGCTTTGATAATGGACTTGTGGTCTTTAATAAATAAAAATATGGATTGTCCCAGCTGTCAGGAGGCCAGGGCAGCTGCTGCCTCTGACAGTGTTTGGGTTAGCAGCCCTTCCTTGCAGGCCTCCACCATATGTGTGAGCAACGTGCTCATTGTGTGCTCCCTGCCAAGCTGCCCCCAGAAGGCTCCTGACAGCATGCCTTCTTTTCTTGGGGACAAAAAAGATTAAAACTTCGTTAAAAAGTGAGGGAGATAATGACAGAGCATCTTATAATTAGACCAACTGTAAATTATCTGGCTGCAAACATTGAAATTCAACTGCAGGTGCCAGATTTTTTCTTTCAGTATGACACAAAATAAAGACCATTTATAATGTCCTGCAAAATTATATGAGTTAAAGTCACAACAGCTTTAAAGAATTTCTCTTCTGTTGCTGATCTACTCCTTCCTTTGCTGACTCAAGGCAATACCTGTGTGGTGGTCCTGTGGAGCTGGCAGATTTTAAAGCAAGTAAATACTAATCACCTGATAGAGTATGGTCTTATTTGACCAGGTGCAGCCATTTCAGATTCTAACAGGGAAGAAAACACTACAGGTCTGTAACAGTGATCTCACCTTCTGAGCTCTCATAGTACTGTGTGAAATGCCCCTGCAGAACGAGCACCTGAGGGTAAGAGGGGATTTAGTCCTAATGTTTATTTATCTTTGAACTTATGATTTGTACAGAAAACTCATACATTTCTGTGTAGGACCTTCCCTAGGTAACAAACCTTTTTTCCCCTTTTGTGTTTTCAGGACAGTCAGTGTGGAACCGTCATTGACGTCAACATCGAGTGTGCTGTGAAGCTGGTGGGAACCAACTGCATCCTTTACCCTGTCAACAGCAAAGACCTGCAGCATATCTGGGTGAGAACACAGCCAAAATACACGTGGGAGCCAGGGCCTGGTGGTTTGGAGGGATGCTGCTGTCGTTCAGGCCTCTCTTGAAGGCAGAGCATCCATATTGTGCAAGATGCATCTGCAGTTTGGTTTTATTTTAAACTTGCTGCAAGCAACCTCCCTAGCAGAAGATGATGCAGAATCTCAGCTCCCCATCTGCTCTGTGTTTCTGAGACCAGATTGTCTTGAAGGGCTAGACTGACATTAAATTGTGTGAGAACTCCTGTAATGAGTGTGGAAAGCTGGTGTGACAACCTGACCAGGGCAGCCCATGGCTGTGGCCCAGAGCTGCTGAGCTGCAGCACCACTGCTGTTTATAAACAGGCTATAAAAATGCTGAGATGAGTCAGGCATGTTTCTCTTGAGCTGGAACAGTCTCAGACATATCTGTTTCTCTCTCTGAGTGGATAGGTGATTTCCAGAGACCAGGTAAGGTAGGATTTCATCATTCTTTTTCCTCTGAGATGGAGATAATTTGGGAGTGAAGAGCAGGAATGTCATAACTCATCCCAAGTCACAGCCTGAGGGAACACAGTAGGATGTGCGCTCCTCTGGGATGAAAAATTAGTCTTAGCAATAAAAATTGGCTCCAGCTACAACAACTATTTATGAAGTTTTGTGTCCTGTTTTCATCACAGCCTTTCATGTATGGTGACTACATAGCCTATGACTGCTGGCTGGGCAAGGTCTATGACTTGAAGAACCAGGTCATCCTCAAGCTCTCCAATGGAGCCAGGTACTTTTCTCCTGCCTGTGGAACACTGCACCCCTCTGGCTTTCACAATCCTGATCTGTTTTATGAGAACAAGAAACAGTTTGGGCCTCATTTTTATAGTGATAGGTTATCTGCTTGCATAATCTTCAGATGTAGAGCAAGAGAATACATCTTTCTCTGAAAACATTGAGATTCATTGACAACCCTCTGGAAAAGCTGTAGTCTGAAAGGTGACAATTTTTTTCAATCCCAGCAGATCAGTGCTCCAGAACTAAAGCACATTGGTCTTTAAACTGTGCTTCTCCTCTGCAAAAATAGCTGTTTAAGATGAGTGGTTGTTCCAGACTGTTTCTCAGTAGGAGAGGATAACTTCACCAAGCTGCAGGGGGAATTCTTACCTTAAAAAAGGGTCTGTGAGATGGTGGATATTTGCAGCCTAGTGGTTTTTATCAAAGATGAAAAAGCAGCCCAAGATAGAACAGCTTTCTTTTTTGCTGAATTTTTTTATAAATGAAAACACAGTCCAAAGTCTAGAGAAAGATTTAACCAGAGATATTGAAAGAAATATAGGGTGAAATTTCTGCAAAGCCAGCAGAAGGATGTGAATTCTGTTCTTCTTGCATGTGAGGCAGTGACTTGTGTGCTAACCCTCAGGTATTCTCTTAATTCCCTCTGTTACTGAGGCCTGTCCTATCCAACAAACTCCTGAGGCAAGGGAGAGAAGGAACCAGTGGAGGGCCAAGAGGTGTTTGGGCCTGGCAGCTGGGGAATAACCCATCTGCCTTGTAAATTGGGTGTTGACATTGATGTTTAAAACACAACAGTCAAATCCCCAATCCTGCAGCCAGCTCTGAGTCTGTGTAAGAGGTGTGAGTAAGGTGGGAGCTGTAGCAGATGACTGGTGGATGCATCTGAGAGTTTGACTGTGTTACTCAGCAGTTAGCCCAGGCTGGAAGGTTCTTAGGTGTATGTTCAACTAGGAGTGAAAAATAGCCACACATCTCTCTCTAATGTCTGCAGTTAGTGGTGCAATTTAAAACTTTGTTTGGAATCTTATACCAGCTCCTGCACAGCTGTGTAAAGTGAGGTACTCCGTGCAAAACTTCTTCCTAATGAATAATTTGAAATGCCACCAGAACTTTGGAAATGAAGCTATTACTGAAGGAAATATGCCTAAATTGCCTTTAGGGTTCCAGCATGGTGTAACAAATGGGACCTTTGCAGCAGACAGATCATGTCCAGGACACAGCCTGTTACTTAGTTTGGTTTTGTACATGTTGAATGAGACCTTTAGATACCTTAAATGCTTTTCCAGCTTGTCTGTAACCAGTTTTTCTCTGCTACACTGCTGAGTGCACAGCCGGACGTGCTCAGGCAGTGCCAGTTCCTTTCCTGCTGTTTGCTTTTGGGGTGGATGGCTCTGGAAATGTGACCATGTGTCTCCTGTCTGCTTTCCAGGTGTTCCATGAGCACAGAAGATGGAGCCAAGCTGTATGACGTTTGTCCCCACGTCAGTGACTCGGTGAGTTGCTGGCTCTCCTGAGTCCTTTGGATCCGCTTTGTCCTGGAAGCTTTTTGTGCAGGAGGGAGGGAGAAGGCAAAATTCATAGGCATTTATTAATCCTAAGAATGTATCACTTACAGTAGCCGTTTAAAGGTAATAATGTTGATAATGATCAGGGTTTGAGGAGGTATTACAATTTATACATCCAAGTGGTTTCTTTGTAAACAACTTGAGTAATATGCTGTCAGCTGGCTGGTGCTGAGGCAGTTCACTCACTGCTCCTATCTGTATACAATTCTAAAGGTTCTTACTCCATTTACTGCTTTTAAAAACTGTTCCTCTTCTGGAAAAAGGTGTTTGGTTTAACAGGTGTTCTGCTAGAAGCAGGTTTTCAGGCCATGTAAAATAATGTCTCTTGTTACTGCAGTCCATGGTGTTTTTTGAACAGACCTGCCACCATACTGGCATTTTCCAAATCACATGGGAGGAAAGGTTTTGCTGGCTTTTGGGTAAAACAGTTTGCTGTGTGATGGGATCTAACCTCTCTCACCTTCAAAGGCTGATGACAGCTTGCTTGTTCTTCCAAAGGGCCTTGCTGCACTCCTGGCAGCAGTGTTGGGAGATGACAGAGGATGACGTGTGATTCTTAGGAACTAGCAAAGCACTGAGCTCTTATCCTTCCCAGCCTTCAAAGCAAAGGTCCCTTTGATCTAAAACTGCATTTCTGCTAAAACTTGATGCCAGCTTGTTGAAGAATAAATGGAATAGCAGTTCAATATGATGTGCTGCTGTGGTTTCTGGTTCTGTACAGAAAAGGAGTGGTCTGTCGCTCGATATTCCCTAATACCTCAGTCTCTGCTACTTTGGGTTGTGCAGTGTTTTTTGCTCACTAAATGGATGTTGTAGCAACATTCAGTTTCTGGTTACCCAATTTTGAGAGGGCTTGTTTTGAGTCAGGCTGCCTTTAAAGTGTGCAGAGCCCTCTGGGGAATCACAGTTTGGGCTGACTCACAGGCTGTCTCCAGTGTTACTCTTGATCCTGTGCTCAGAATTGCTGTGTGTTAGATGTTTACCTGACTTAGATCTTGTCACACTTCTCTTATCCCTTCTGACAAATTACAGGACTCAATGCAATTCTGTGCTCAGTATTTTATCTACCCTAAACTGCTCTGTCCGCCCCCACACTCTGAATCTCAGTTTCAGTGGGAAGGAGCTCTAGGAAAGCAATTGTTGTGTTTACTGTCCTGCTTTTGTTTTCAAAGAACTGTTGTATTAACTAATCCACCTGAGACAGGAATAATACTTACACACTTAATTTGACAAGCAGAGGAGTGAAGGCACACATCCTCTGCCTCTGAAAGATGTAGGTGCTTGAATTAGTGTAGAAAAGAGAAATGTCCTTTCCCAGCTGACCTTGGTTACCTTGTTACTGAGAACCTCTATATGGAAATATGCATCTTTTGTTTCTTGCAAGTACCTTTGCTTCTCCTGCACCAAGTCCTGGTCCTGTTTGGATGTGTGACAGAGCAGGTTGCTATAGGAACTGTTGGGCTGCCTTCAGGAGGGGCCAAGTTACAGGAGATAGGCATGTTGCAGACTTTAGTTTTACTGATTGCAAAAGATGGAAGAGAAATGCTGGAATATTAAATCTTAGAGTCCTTTATGCTGTTTTTCTCCCCTCCATTTCTCCCACAGGGTCTCTTCTTTGATGATTCATATGGTTTTTATCCTGGCCAAGTCCTCATCGGGCCATCTAAAGTGTTCTCCAGCGTGCAGTGGCTCTCGGGTGTGAAGCCTGTTCTGAGCACAAAGAGCAAGTTCAGAGTGGTGGTGGAGGAGGTAAGGACTGACACCCTGACACATGGCCACCTTCTGCCTTGCATGGTCCCTGGCTGGCTGTTTGGAGCAGAGTCAGCTTGCCATGGTAACCTCACAAGAGTAAATGTGCTGTGGTGTTCTGAGGTGACAAATGTCTCACTGGGGACTGGCAGGACTTTGGAGCGTCCTAGCACAGGTCCCTGCTGGCACCCTGTAAAGTGATCCTGTGTCAGCACACTCAGAGGGCAGGACTGCTGATCATAAGGGCAGTAGGAGCACGTCTTCTATTGAAACGTAATATTGCATGCTGGCCAAAAAGGGAGAAATATTGCTGACTCTTTGCTTAAAGAAGGAGCAGCTCCAAGTCCATTAGCATATCTCTTTGTGACATTGGACTGCTGATTTATATGTACTGTAGCTTCTTTCCCAAGCCACTTGTCTTTCCTTGAAGTTAAAAGCTGTAGAATCTCTGTTGTCTGTGGGGGCACTGTGATTGTCCTGGATCTGGTGAAACTGCACTTGCCCATATTAAATGATGAAAGCAGGTTTCCTGCATGTAAACTTGCAGATCTAAGACACTGGTCTGGGATTGTCTGAAATGTTAAATTGTCTGAAATGTTAAATTGCTTTTTTTATCACTACATTGTAGGTACAGGTGGTAGAACTAAAGGTTACTTGGATCACTAAAAGCTTCTGTCCTGGAGGTACTGACAGTGTGAGCCCTCCTCCCTCGATAATCAGCCAGGAGAAGCTGTCCAGGTGAGAATCCTTGAAAACCCTTTTCCCTCCTAGCACTCAGGCCCTGCAGACTGTGGGTGACAGGCCTACCAAGTGAAGAGACACAATGCTGCTGTTTCCAGCAGGGTTTTGTTTTTTTTCCATGTTGCATGCCTGCATATCCCAGAGCTTCAAAAATACAAGAGAACATCTTCCAGATTAGTTTAGCAGACCCTTGAGTTACCAGCACGAGGGCAAGCATCCCCTAATCCCAAGGAGTGTCTGGCAGCAGCTTCCTTCTCCCCTTGTCCTTTGGCTCCTGGCTGGAGCAGGCTGCAGCTCCGTGTGTGTCAGGGGTGGGGCTGGGGTGGGGCTCAGGGTGCGGCTGCAGTCCGGGCTGGTGCTGAGGCAGTAACTGGTGCCCTCTGCAGGCTGCAGCTGCTGGAATGGGCTGGGAAAGCTCAAAAGACAAGTCAGATGAGCAGCAGCACTGTCAGTATGGGTCGTGCCTGGAGCTCGTGTGCTGGAGGAGAACAGCTCTCAAATTACAGCAAAAAAACCCAAATGTTTCTTGGCGACTCTCTCTGGGGGGAAGAGGAAGAGCTACAGGGAGAGGAGTGACTTGTGTCCCACCCAAACCCTTTGTATCCCCACCCAGTCCCTGGTGAGATTCCCACTTCTCCTTTAGAATTGTGTGCCTGGGAATGATTTTGTGTGGTGCTGTGCCACCCCTGAAGCAGCAGTGTTGGTGTGAGGCCATGCCAGCCTTGTGAAGGCCCTGGGCACTGCTGGGTTCTGTTACTGTTCTGTGCTCATGGCTCTCCTGTTCTGCCAGGGTAAAGCGTCTGGGGTGCTTTGACCATGCCCAAAGGCAGCTTGGGGAAAGGTGCCTCTACGTGTTCCCAGACAAAGTGGAACCTGCAAAAATCACCTGTGAATGTCCAGAGAGGAACTGTGTCCTGGGTGAAGGATCAGTTGCCAAAAAGGTGAGTTGAGGGGGGTTGATGGAGGTGTTGACTTCTCTAGGCATTTGTGGTCACTGTGGCTTTTAAAGCAGAGATCTTCCTGGTAGTCATGTGGTCTGAAATGTGACTCCTGAAGTGGTTGTGAAGAGTAATGGCTTGTTGTTGCCAGCAGGGAAGTCACCTTGTAGAGCAGTCTGACTGCTCTGGGTGAAGCATGCAGCTAACACCTTGACAGAACATGAACAGGGCCTCAACACAGATGTGTCACCTTGCAGGGGTCAAGTGTGCTCTCGCTGCTGGGACTTAAAAATTTATTATTTTCCTTAGCATTTTCATGGAGGTTAAATGTTCAGTTAAATCCTTGCTACAAGGAAGTTGTTTTTGCTTCCTAGGCCAAGTGAATCACGCTGTGGTCTGTACCTGCTGGCTGTAGAGCCATGGTGTTCCTAGAATAACAGGATGTCATCAGTGTGTACATGGTGACCTCCCTGCATATCTGTGCCTGTTACA
Source organism: Thryothorus ludovicianus (assembly GCA_013397245.1). Lineage (NCBI taxonomy): Eukaryota > Metazoa > Chordata > Aves > Passeriformes > Certhiidae > Thryothorus > Thryothorus ludovicianus. Next base: position 443,402 of record VZTB01003734.1, read on the forward strand.
TGGATTAACTTGTGCAACTTCTTGTGACCTTCCATAACAAAAAAGTTCAAAATATGCTTAAAATAAGCTGAAGGAGCAAAGCTCACTTCACTTGGGCTAGTGCAGAGCTAGGCTGAGCAGAGCACTGTGAGGTGCTGGTTTGCAGAGCAGTCTGGTGCAGGTGAAATTTGCAGAGCCCTTTGGATGCTGTTTTTCCCTGCACAAAGCTGAGCATTCCCCAGTCTGGCTGGCAGCCTGCCCAGTGTCCAGGCACAGGTCTGACCCACGTCTGCTCTCTCCAGGTGAGGAGGCTGCTGAAGAAGCAGATTGTGAAGATCATGTCGTGCTCCCCAGAGTCTCAGGGCGCCAGTGAAGCCCCTGACAAAGAGTCTGCTGCAGCTGCTGACCAAAAATCAGAAGAGCTTAAGCCTGAATCCAAGTGTGAGCTGGATGACTCTTCCAACAGTGCACCAAGTTCTGGGGAGAGAAAGGAGGAGCAGCCTGAAGAAACAGGGAAGGAAAAAGGAGGAGCAGCAGCACGGCAGCAGCAGCAGCAGCCTCCCTTTCTCCTGAAGGATGAAGGGCTGCCTGACTACCGGCTTCAGTCCATGGAGCAGGATGCTGATGATGAGGCAGCTGATGACACTGATGACACCAGTTCTGTCACCTCTTCTGCCAGCTCCACTGCCTCATCCCAGAGTGGCAGCGGCACCTGCCGCAAGAAGAGCATCCCTCTTTCCATCAAAAACTTGAAGAGGAAGCACAAGAAGAAGAAGACCAAGGTTTCACGAGAGTTTAAGCCAGGAGACAGGTGAGCTGGATCTCCACACCCAACTGCCAAAATCTCCCTTACCCAAGTGCTCAGCTGTACAGCCCACCTGAGCTCTGGTGCAGGATGATTGGGAGTTTGGGCACAGCTTGGTAGTAACTGACAGCAATTATCTTGTGATGACTGTGCAGTGGCCTGTGTGGAATCAGCTTGGTCTCAGTCCAGCTTCTGATGAAACTGGGGCCATGTGACCTGACACTGATGCTATTCCATTTCAGCTGTGCCTCGGGGCATCAACAGCATATCTGTGCTGTGCTAGACTCTGTGTGCAGGGAAAGAAGTGAATAAAGATCACACAGCTTAAACATTACACTAATTGGTTACCTTATTGGCAGCTTCTGCAGAGAAGCTGAGGACAGACCATGCTAGGAATGGACAGCTTCTCCTAGAGAGCTGTCTCCAGAGGAGCACGGAGCTCTGAGCTGGCAGGTGATAATGCTGCCATGGTCTCTGTTATCCTCGCCCTGCTCTGCAGAGAGCTGCAATTTTTGCCAGCAGTATACTTCTTAATATTGGAATTTTTTTTAATGAGCAAATGGCACTCCTTGAGAGGCTTGGAGGAATCGATTTCAGTAGCTTGGGGGAGGGAGCACTGCATGTATCTGCCCATTTCTAGATAAAACTGGATCTCAGCAGCTTTTACCTTAGGAATGTTTAAACTGTTTTCATACGATGCAAGAACATCTGACAAGTGGTCTGTCTGTCTGTCTGCTGGCTTCCCTGGGCTGCTTAGTTGTGTACAGATTCTGCATCAACTGGTACAAGAGAATATGTGGGAATTCTTCCAGGAAAGTGACATTATCAGAGATTACTCAAGAGATCCAGCAGTTTGAGAATGTCATGAACTTCATTCGCATTTTTTGTAGGTATTTAGCCTTGCCTGTGAGTGGTTCTCGTCCTTGTAAGTTCTGGAGAAATTAGATTTGAAGGTCACAAAGCTCAGCAGAGCAGTATCCAAGTGTGAGAAAAAATGGGAGTGTGTGATAGAGTTCCTGGGAGCAGATTCTCAGTTCACTCTTCATGTCTCACTCCCCCGCTGAGTGTCTCTGTTTCACTGAAGGTTTTGCTAAGGAGACCTCAGCTGGGGCACCTGGTGGCTCCCTGCACCATACAGGCAGTGGGAAAAATCCCTGTGGCAGCCCCAAGAACTCCCAGTGCTGGATCAGGGCAGCTCCATAGAGGAAATTCAGAGACAGCCATCACACAGAGTAGGAGACAGAGATTTTTTTTCAGCACATGCTGGGAAGGGTGCATGTGGCAGCTGGGCAGAGCTCAGTGTGAGGGGCCAGTGCTGCTGAATATTCCTCTGGGGTGCTGAGGCCAGCAGAGATGTTCTGCCAGGCACTGCTGAGAAATGTTGAGTGCTTGGGCTTGCCTGCACTTGGTCACCACATGTGATGTGCCAGCTCCTGGGCAGTCTGGCTGCAGGGGCCAGCTCAGCATGTGGCTTTGCCATCAGTGAGTGACCTGCTGCAGCTCTCTGTGCAGCACACAGACCCCCGGGTGCGTGTATACAGAGATTTTTATTAACATCAAGTCTTGGTTTTTGTTTGAAGCCACTGTTACAGACAAGAGTGGCTCATTTCCTTGCACAGCCTTTTCACTCCCATCCTCAGCTGCACGTGTCCTATGTCCCCAGAAACCATCTTGTTGCATATTACACACACACTTGGGCTGTTACAGATCCTTCCCTGATAATTTCTGCTATTGAGTTTCTGCTAAAAACTTCATTTTGTTTCCACTTAAAAATATTTCTCTGACATTCATAAAAACTGGGCTAGGGGCAAACAGCTGTATTTGCCTATTGTATCTTCCTTCTGATTTGCTTCTGAAACCAACATAAACCCAGCACTTGTGTTATTCTGGAAGGCCTGGCCAGCAAAGTAAAGGGAAGATTTAAAGGCAGTGTGGGATTTGGTTTGTTCTGTGCTGTAGGAGAGATGAAATTAGTGGAGGGTTCATTAGAAGAGTGTTAGCCAGGCTGTCCCTCCTCAGGCATCCCTGTCAAGCCCCACAGCAGAGAACCAGCATGTGGTCCACTGTGGCATGTTTGTGTTTAATTTCTGAGCTGCAGAGGCACACGTGTTTGAACAGCTGGGAAGGACATTTTTCTCTTTTAAACAAAATCCTTTTGCTTTACCTGCATTCAATATGTTACCTTCTTTTGTTTTATTCTTTTCTCTCTGGAAGGCCTGTAATGATTTATCTTTCCAGTCATGTGTTCTTCTAGTTTCAAAGACTCCTCAGAGCTGTCAGGCTGGAAGGTGCTCCAGTGGAGAAGATCTCCGGTTTCAAACTATTTGAAGCTCCTGTCATGCTTCTGTCAGGGGCAGAAAGTGGGTGCTAGTAGATGTTAATTTGCCTCCATAGGAATAAAAGGGAACTCAGCAGGAGCTCCCTGGAAAGTCAGCAGTGTAAACACCTGCAGGGTTGAGAGCCCATCCAAACAAAGCCTGCTGTGTAACTGCATCCATGGGCTCTGCATGGGGCTTCCTGACCCTTTGTGTTGCTGAGGCCCATCTTGATCCCTGCTGTTCCCTTTGGGTGACTGATTGCCTTTCTGTGCTGCCAGGGTTGCTGTGGAGGTGGTGACCACGATGACTTCAGCTGATGTGATGTGGCAGGATGGCACCGTGGAGACAAACATCCGCTCCAATGAGCTGATCCCTGTCCATCACCTCGACAACAACGAGTTCTGCCCCGGAGATTTTGTGGTGGACAAAAGAGGTATTGGGTGTCAGAACAATGCTCTTGATTGCAAAGTATTGTTCAGTTTGCATCCCCTAATTTGCTCTGTAGCTGTTAGTGTTCGATTGATGTGGGCACCTGACAGGGACAGCAGTAATTCAGCTGACTTGGTGGGAATGGCAGCACAGAATCATTATTTACATACCAAAGTTGAGCTGTGACGACAGGAAGGATGTGGAAGGAATAAATAGCAAGGAGCCAAACTAGGATTGTCAGTATTTCTGCAGAGCAGGAATATGGGCCCTTGAAATGGAAGGAATATGGCCCTTGAAAGGGCCAACAACTCTGATCTCTGTTCCAGAGTGAGGGGAGAAACAAACAGCTTGCCTCAGGCTGTTTTCTCTGTATGACTGATCTATCATGACCCTCACATATTTTTCATGGAGAGTTCTAGGATCCAGAGGCATCTTCTTAAATCCCTTTTCTTCACCAAACCAATTGGTATTGCTAGTGAGGGCTGTGGGATAAATTCAAGGAGACTTACAGCTTTTGAATATGAAATATTGATGACACCATCAGACTCTCAGCTCATTTTCTAGCAAGGGTAGACCCTCAGTAATGGGGACCAGAAGACACTGAGATTGGGAAGCAGGAAAGCTGACTTAGCATTAATAGAGGCTGTTTTATGTGGCTATTTGTGATGAGTAACAGTCTGACTGGTCTTCTGGGTTACACATAGTCTGTGGAAACTAAACTTACCTGTCAGCTCCAGCTCTACCATTCTAGTTTGGCAGCAATTTTCACTGTGTAGGAAGAGGTGTTTTCCTCATGCCATTCACAAGTGGAAGGCTTCAGTCATGCGAGCCCAGGAGCTGACAGCTCAGTCACTGAGCAGAGTGTGTGCTTCTTTGCCTGATTTGTGTGTTTTCTTCCCTACCATTGTGACCAAAAGCTCAGAGCTCCCAGGACCCTGGGTTGTATGGAGTGGTGCAGTCTGGGGACCACATCGGCCGTACCTGTGTGGTGAAGTGGTTCAAGCTGAAACCCAGTGGAGATGATGTGGAGGTAAGTGCAAGAGCCATTGCCTTTTGCAACTAGCTAAGAGAAAGCAGCCACAAAATAACACAAGCCTCACAGATAAACATGGATAAGCCTGGAAATCAGCTCTGCATTGGTTGTGTGTCCTTGAGGAAGGGAACAGTGCTTATAGGCCTGGGAGACTTGGCTAGAGGTGATGTCACTTCATATTTGTAGATGCCTGTGAGGTAGCAAAGACCAGGCAGATAATTTACATCCCATGGCATCATCAGGTTCTGGTATGGATGAAGATTTTTGCTGAAGTTGTCACAGACAATTGATTTCTTGAGTCCACTATAAGAATTTTTCCTCCCCATATCTTTACATAGAAAGAGGTTCATAGAAAGAGGATCAATCTATTGCATGTTGTTGTGCTTGCCTCTGCCAGGTACTATTGCCCACAGTTACCCTAATGCCTTTTTCTTGGGATTTGTAGGAATGCTGGATTTTCCAGAGTCTTGATAAACTGCAGTCTAGTTGGAGATGGAGAGGGGGCCTTGACAGTTTTGTCTTAGCATGGCAGACCACATTGTCATAACTGAGCACATGCAGAAGCAGAGCATGAGTCTGGCCTGGGGTTCTGCTCCACTTATTTCTCATAATTTTTGAGCTCTTAGTTCTCTTTCTCCATGAGAAATCAAAGGGAAGATGTTTCCCATTAAATGGCAAGTTTTTTTGTCATATACTTCCTGTTGCCTTGGATAATTTCAAAAGTAAACTCTTGCCCTTTGGGCCCTAGTGAACTGCTTTGAGAAATCTGGGTGTTCAAAAGGGAATAAAGCACTGTGGTTGCATGTCTCCTCATCGTGGTGACTTGGACCCTGAGGTAAAAGTGAAGGGTGAGCAGATCAGACAGAATATCTGCTCCTTTCCTTATTGTGTGGTGATCCACGTGCTACTGGATGAGGTGATAGAGAGGGACAGCAGAGCCCCTTGCAGGCTGTTGGAGCAGCTGAAAAGGGACAAAACAAAACACCAAGTTCTTTGTAGTGCTGGAGGCGTGTTCTGGGGGGTCAGTGCCCCTCCTGGGGCTGACAGTTTGCTCTGTGTCTCGTGCAGCTGATCGGGGAGGAGGAGGATGTGAGCGTGTACGACATCGCCGATCACCCCGACTTCCGCTTCCGCACCACCGACATCGTCATCCGCATCGGCAACTCGGACGGAGCCGCGGCCAGGGAGGACGAGGTGGGTCCTGGCCACGGTGGTGTCACCACTTTGTCACCAGGTATAGGTGGAGGCACTTGGAGAAGTTGATAGGAAAGGCTTCAGGCCCTACATCAGCATCCTAAATTCCCCAGCTTCCTGATTTTTGTATTGGTGTGCGCTGCTGTCGTGAGTAACGCGTCAGATCTGTCTGGTGGAGATGAAACCTTGAAATGCTTTGACCTTGATGATAGTCTGCAGCAGAGCCAGAGTGAAGCTGAGACAACAACTGAGCATATGCCTGAGGGCTTTTCATAAAACTCTTGTTTAGGATTTCAGAGTAACTTGTAATAAAAGGATATTCTGTGGGCTCCTGAGCAGCCGTGAGGTGGATTTGTCATGAAACCGGTTTCACTTGGCAACAGAAGGTTGGGGTTCAGCTATGGCAGCTGAGCTGTGTTCATGTTAATTTTGTTGAGCTGATTGATCTCCTTGGGGGAAGAAGGAACAATTTATATTGTAGAGGAAACACCCCTGGAGACACAGCCAGCTTCTTAGCCTGCTGTCCTAAAAAAGTGTTAAAAGGTGTAGTGTGGCTCTTACAGCACGAAACACATCCCAGCCTGCTCAGCTGACCTAAATAACCTGCTGCAGGGCAAGGTGCTCCTTGCCTGCACACCCTGCACAGCTGTGGCTTGTTTGTTCATGCCTGTGCTCAGGGGAGCCCCTGGTGCTGGGTGTTGGGGGGGCTGAGGGCACCCCACTAGAGGGCACCCCCATTCCATGGAGGACCTGTCCCTTGCTGGCACTGGTCCTTCCAAAGATCAGGATCTCCTGCCTGACCAGCTCCCCTGCTCCTGGTGGAGAGGAGTTCTCCCCACCTCCATGGCAGAGCTGTGTGCTTTCTGTAGGTAGGATGCAGATGTTGCTCTAGGTGGTTCTTCAGCTGAGGAATGTGTTTCTCAAATCCTTCCTGCTCTTCACTGGGGTGCCTGGGGAAGAAAAGGGACTGACAGACCAAAGGGACTGACAAACCTCTCTTGTCTCCACAGCCTTCGGTCGGGCAGGTGGCTCGTGTGGATGTCAGCAGTAAGGTGGAAGTGGTGTGGGCTGACAATTCCAAGACTATCATTCTGCCTCAGGTGAGCTCCTGTTCCAACTCCCAATATCACTGTAATTCTTAGCTGAGTGGCAAGACTTGGATTTAAATCCTGTGTGTAGAGAGATTCACTGGGTAAGGGACTCTTACTCTGTTGATTGGTGCAGTCCATATGATAGGGTGGCTTCCCAATTCTGTCAGCACAGGAAAATCCTTTTGTCAGGAGATCTGGGCAACTACTTGATCATAACTGCTCTCTAGACTAGTGATTAGGAAAGCCTGGACAGGCTCTTTTTGCCTTCACAAATGCAATGCATGCTCCCAGCTCTGCCCACAGCCCTGCTCCTGGCCTCCAGCACCTGGTGCTTTGCAGAGCTCAGGGATCATTGGTTCTGTCTGGAGCCCGGGTTAGTGCATTGCCCAAGCAGGGCACTGCCAAAAGACGATTGCATGTTCTGGCTGTCTTGTGAAATGCCACCATAGTGGGGTTTTCAGCTAAAGAAACTCCTCCAGAAGCTGGGCCAGAGCCACAAATTGTCACCTTAGCTAACCTAGGGATCAGGCTCAAATCTTATCCCAGGGCAGGGAAGGAAAGGGTTGAGTGCAAGCTGAAAAATACAGATACGGCCACCCTGCTAATCTACTGCACCCTACTGATTTGTCTGGGTTTCTTTTAAGGCTTTTGTTGTACTATCTTGTACTCATACTTGCTACTCCTACAGTTTCATCCCGTGTCTTTTCTCCTTCTTGCCTGGAGTGAAGGCAGACAGCCTAAAGACACAAGACAACCTACATCTGTGGAGTCCCATTTTGTTACTGGCAGAGCAACCACTGCCTCCACTGCAGAGATGCCTTAGCAAGTACAAAGTACTTGAGCAAGATTCCTTTTTAAACCAAGCAGCTCTGCATTAATTACAGTAGAATAGTCAATGCCTGCACTATGGCAGTGGACTGGGGCGTACAAAGCAGGCTGCTGTCTCCCTTCCCCCTGTTGTCACATGTGCTTGGATCACAGGCACAATCAGAGGTCTGAGGCATGCTCCACAAAGGGCTGTTCTCACACTGCAGTGCCAGGGCTCTGCAGCAGCTCCTGCTGTGTCACGCCAGTGCCTTCGATTCTGCTCCTCTGCGTAATTATGGGAGTTAGGGAAATGTCAGGAGTGTGAATTATCAGTTGGTAAAACCATGATTTATCAATGCCTGACCATGTGCCTAGAGACGAGCTGTCTGGGTGCTTTTTCACAGCTCTAAAAATAAAGATGGCATAACAGGCTAATTAACTTTCCAACTCAGATTTGGATTAGCTTTAAGGGCAGTGAGTTTTGATGGCTTTTCCTGCCTGCAGTCACTTGTGTTGAACCCAGCTAACCTCTGCTGGCTGCCTGTCTCTGGGTGGCACAGGACTGGCTTAGCAGTGCTGGTTCACTTGGAGGCTTTGACAAGATGACTGAGGGTCCCTGTGCTTTAGCCTCTGGGGTCATATCTTGCAAGATTAAGAAGATTCTTGGGCTGTCATTCAAGTGTCAGAAGCTTGTGGATAACATGCTCCCATCCTGTAACTGCGAACACAGCCCTGGAGAGGTGTTCTTGCTCCCCTGGTTCTGTGTTGGTGCTTAAAGCTGGAGAAGGTCTGTGAACCTCTGCAGAGACCTCCTTAGATGTAGCTGTGCAAAAGCAAGTTGTAGGAGGTGAGGCTGGATGGAGTGGGGATGTGTTCAGCTTCCAGTACTGAGAGGGAAGAGAACATTTTATGTAAGAGCTTATTCAGCAACTTGGGTGAGGCTCCATTGTCCCAGCTGAATTTTAAGCAGTAGCCACATATAACAGCTAAAGCAGCCCAGCAAGGCTCTGTGTGCAAGCATTGTGTGCCACAGGAGAGGAGAGCTGCTATGGGAATGTGTTCCTGGTTCCAGCTTTGTCTCTGTGGAAGGACAGAGTGTGGAGGCAGCCAAACCAGGGCTCTGTGCCAAGGCAGTTGCTGGTGCAGAAGCAGGACCAGAAATACCAACTCCTCACATGACAGCAAATACCTTCTGAGCTCTGTGTTCTGAAACCCTGGGGCATCCAGGTAGCTGTGGGGCACCTGTCTGCTCTCCAGGGCTGGATCCCAGACACTGGTAGGACTGCAGCTCATCTAGAAGTTGCCCTAGTTTTACCCCCAGTGCTGTATTTGGCAAAATGCAGGATGGGGCTGTGTGGTTTCACAATTTGTGCCAGTAGAGATGGAATGGGTTTAAACAGCCCAACCAATTCCAAATGGAAACTCCTTTTTCATTACTTACTTTTAAAAACAACTGAAACTGTGCTTCAACCTAAGTCTCATGTAACTCTGCTCTCCTTTAGCACTTGTACAATATTGAGTCAGAAATTGAGGAGTCAGACTATGATTCTGTTGACGGCAGCACCAGCGGGGCATCCTCAGAGTGGGAGGATGAAAGTGACAGCTGGGAGACAGATAATGGCCTCATGGAAGATGACCACCCAAAAATTGAGGACTTTGAGCCTGAGGAACCAGCAGCAGAGGAGGTGAAAAAAGTAGAACAAGAAGTCCAGGGAGCTGTGGCTATGGCAGTTGCAGATCTTGCTACGGAGAAAGCTGGCAAGGATGGAGCCCCAAAGAGCTTCCGGGAGCTAAAGGAGGCCATCAAGATCTTGGAAAGCCTGAAAAACATGACTGTAGAGCAGCTGCTGACTGGCTCTCCCACCTCCCCAACTGTGGAACTGGAAAAACCCACTCGGGAGAAGAAGTTCTTGGACGATATTAAAAAGCTGCAGGAAAATCTCAAGAAGACCTTGGATAATGTGGCTATTGCTGAGGAGGAAAAGATGGAAGCCATGGTGGAAACGGAGAAGAAGGAAGAAAAAGCAGAGGCACAGACACCAGTGAGGTCAGAGTGGCCCAGTGAGACACCAGTGCTCTGCCAGCAGAGTGGAGGGAAGCCTGGAGTCACCTTCACCAGTGCCAAGGGAGAAGTGTTCTCTGTGTTGGAGTATGCTCCAGGTGAGTGTGGGATGCTCAGTCCTTCACTGCTGACCTGCAGTGTTTCTTTATCCAAAACCTTTGCCTCAAACATTTTGGATTCTGTATCCTCTCTTCTTCTTAGTCCTTTTCATAGCTCATTAACTGGAGAGGAGAAATTAAGCCAGCTTCTGTAGCACAGTGTGTTCTGGGACCTAAGCAAGGCTTTTAGATAGCATCTTAGGCACTCTTGCATTTTGCCAAGCCTCAGAAGTGTGCTTCCCTCTTTCCCAGGGTGGTGACTAACATTGGAGTGCTGCAGACATCAGTTGCTTTCCACTGCAGACATTTCCTTGCAAGTTGTAGGGTTTGTTCAGGCTTTTTTTTCAGGGCTGAATTGGTTGAGAAGAAGAGCAAAACCAGCTGCTGTCTTTTGCCAGGTGTCCTTGGTGAGTGTCCTTATTCACTGGCACCAGTGTGTGGAACATTGGTGACAGTGGAGCCCAAGGTGCTCATGAGCCAGCCAGGCCACACCTGAGAGGGAAAGGTGACCAAACTGTTGTGGAGCTGCAGGTGTGGGCAAGGGGAAAGTGGGGAGCTGTGCTTAGGTTTGGCAGAGAAAGGGCCATTGCTCTGTGGGATTGTCCCAGCTGTGGGACCAAGCTCCTCTCTGGGCCACAGGGGATAGTGGGATAGTGCTGTGTGAGAACAGGAGATGCAGGTTGTGGTTGCTGTACTGTGTGGGAAATAATCTCTCCTGGCTCTGCACCAAAGCAAGTTAACTCCTCTCTTCCACATGATGCATATTACACACGAGTAGATTTGCCTTCATGAGGAACCTGTGGCCATTTCCAGAGGCAGGCTGTAATTCTGTTGTCTTCCTTGTCCCACAGATTCCCATGCCTTCAAGAAAATGGAGTTCCAGCCCCCAGAAGCCAAGAAGTTCTTTAGCACCGTGCGGAAAGAGATGGCTCTGCTGGCCACCTCCCTGCCTGATGGCATCATGGTGAAAACCTTTGAGGATAGAATGGCAAGTACCTGCTCTCAGATGCCTCTGTGCCAGTGCTGGGCTCAGCATCCAGATCCCTGTCTTTGGAATTCCTTGCTTAGCCCTAATCCTCTGCATTAGAGCTGCAGGAATGTGTGCAGCATGTGAAAGGGCTGTAATTACCCCAAATGGCTGCTTTTGCATTCTCTGAGTCAAGGTGGCAAAAAAGGAGCTGCTGATTGCAGGGAGCCTTTTCTGAGTGCTGAGTGGGACGACAGGCGGGCAGCCAGGAAGGGGCTGTGTCAGCAGGGAGCACCTCTGGGATTTTTGGGCCTCTTCAAAGCCTTGTTTCAGATGCAAAGGTTCACTTTGCTCTCAGGGTGCAACTCCTGGCAGGGGAAGGTGCCCCGAGACACTTGAAAAGGGCCAAGTCAGTCACATCCCCACTGTCCCTCTGTGCAAATACAGCTCTGCCAGGGTAAGAGGGTGTTTCCCAGTGCCTGACCCTCCTGCCTCTCCCCACAGGATCTCTTCTCAGCACTTATCAAAGGGCCCACACGCACACCCTATGAAGATGGCCTCTTCCTCTTTGACATCCAGCTCCCCAACATCTACCCCGCCGTGCCGCCTCTCTTCCGCTACCTCTCCCAGTGCAGTGGGAGACTGAATCCCAACCTCTACGACAACGGCAAAGTGTGTGTCAGCCTCCTGGGCACCTGGATAGGCAAGGTAATGCCATCAGCCACCTGTCCCTGGGCTTGTGCTGGGCTGCTTTTGGAGCAAGTCACTTCCTACCAGCCCTGGTGGCTTCTCTCTTGGGTGGTGTTTGGGCTTTGGGTTCTGATTTAGGTGTCAGGAGCAGATAACTGGTTTGGCTTTTTCTGGGTCTGTATTTGGCTCAGCTGTCTCTCCTCAATGAGAAGTCTGTGGTCAGACCAGCCACAGCAGAGATGCCAGCACCAGCATGGGGTGTGCCTGGGTTAGGCACACTGTGGACAAATCACGTAGCATGGTACAAAGTCCAGCTGGAGACTTGGAAGAAGCAGAGCCAGGGGAATGCATTTTGAGCAGGACAGGGCAGCTGGGCAGGGGTTGGAACTGGTGGCTGGTATGTGAGGTTACACAGTTCCAGACAGAGCTGGCCTGAGAGGGTGTGGTGCTGGTAAAAAAATAACGGAGAGGTGTGTTTGAGATGGGACAGCAGCACATCACGTGCTCATGGAGTCAGTTCCTTGTTCCTGCTGAGCCACGGGATGTCAGCAGCAGGAATGCAGAGCAACTGGGGCCTCACTTATCTGACAATAGTCACAGAGCAAACTGATGGTTCTTCAGCCCTTTAACATATTTGTGTGTGCATTTCAGGGGACAGAAAGGTGGACCAGTAAATCCAGTCTCCTTCAAGTACTCATCTCCATCCAAGGTAAATGCTCCTGCCAAGCCTGTGGGGCGGGACAAGGCAGAGGGAGGAAGGGATGTTGGCTCATGGGGGGCACACAGTTGGGATCTGCCACCCCAGTTGGGTTAGTGCTGCCTTTTGCTCTCACCTTGCTGGACAAAGCAATGTCCTTATCTCTCTGCTTGAGCAGTGGAAGCAGATGCCAGCTTTTCTCATGCCCAGAGTTCTGGCTGCATCCCAGGGGTCTGACACAATGCTTTCCCTTTTCACTGCAGCAGCCAAGCACAGAGTTGTCTGCTGGTTCCTCTGAGCTGACAGAGGTGAGCCACCATGTCCTCAGCCTGTTACCAAAGTTAGTTGAAGTTGCTAAACTGGGCCTCGTTTGCAGGACTCTTTTTTTTATCCCTACTGAGTCACCCGCCCATCCTACATGGGGCATGTTTTGCACATGATGCTGGTGTTTATGCTCCTACCAAAGCAGAGAATAATCAGGGGTGTGCCTAGACGAGCTCCAGGGCTTCCTGCCGTGGGGCTTTGCTCTGCCCTATCCAGTTTGGGAGCAGACAGACTAAATCACATAACTTCCTCATAGACAACTTTCTGTGCAGGGAGCTCAGGCATGTGATGACAAACCTTTGACACAGAGCAAGGGTTCCTGCTGTCTGGAGGCAGATCCTGCTCCCCTGAACTCCCAGAGTCCACCTGTATTCTCCTGTGGGGGAAGGACACCACAATAAAAGCCTTTTCTCATTTCTAAAGCCAAGATTCTGAATTTAGAAAATGAAATACTGAATGTTTTACTGGAGCAGCTTGGTGTTGGGGGAAAATCTCCTCTCCTGCTGCCTGGGTTTTGAGAGGCTCATGATCTCCCCAGCTCTAATGCAGCTTGTGGCAGGCTGCCAGCAGCCTGGCAATGCTGGTGCTGTTGCTACACACCTGTAATTTCATTAGACCAGAAGTAAGCAGGAGAAATCTTGGTAAAGGTGACTTGTCAGAGTCTTCTGTGTCTCAGAACTTCACTCTCTGATGGGACTCTGGTGGATAGAACAGAACCTGGCCAGCTCAAATCCTGTTGCTGCAGTCTGGCCTTTGTTCTGATTAAGAGGAGGAGGAAAATAAAAGCTTTTGTTGTGATTGTGGGGTTTTCTGCAGGAGGGAAGTGAAAGGAGCTGTGAAACCTCTCCCTTCCTGCCCTTTTGACCTGCTCTGCTGTTGTGTGCCCTCTGCATTGTGCTGGCAGAGCGCTCTTGTTGCCAGCCAAGGAACGTTGATGCCACTCCCTGCAGAGTCTGAGGTCCCCACCACGTCACGCTGTGCTCCCCTTGCAACACCGGTCCCTTGCACCCTGCACATTCTGGGGGTTCATCCTGCCCTGTGCTTCACCTTCCTCTTGACCCTCTTGGCAGGAGCGAGGATGGTGATTCCCGCTGTTCCCACCTTCGCCCCTCGTTGTCCGGTTCTCCCGCAGGTCTCATCCTGGTGAACGAGCCCTACTACAACGAGGCAGGCTTCGACAGCGACCGGGGGCTGCAGGAGGGCTACGAGAACAGCCGCTGCTACAACGAGATGACGCTGATCCGCGTGGTGCAGTCCATGATGCAGCTGCTGCGCCGGCCCGTCGAGGTGTTCGAGCACGAGATCCGCGAGCACTTCCGCTGCCACGGCTGGCGCCTGGTGTCCCGCATCGAGTCCTGGCTGGAGACCAACGAGCTGGTGGAGCGCAGCCACGAACAGGCCAACGGGGCCGAGGCCTCCTCGCTGCCGTGCGCCGGGGCCGGCCTGGCCGAGAGCCCCGGGGACGCGGCAGCCGAGCAGGGGCCGGAACTGTCGGACGGGAAGGAGGAGCTGGACGAGGCGGAGCTGCCGAGCACGGCGCCCAACACCGGCAAGCTCCAACAGTTCTCAGACTCGGAGAGCACGGGCCAAGCCAGGGGGGACCTGGCCAGAGACCGAACGGACGAGGGGCAGGCTGCCCAGGACTCTGCCTCGCAGCCCAGTGTGAAACCAAAGAAAAGGAGAAAGAGCTACAGGAGTTTCCTGCCGGAGAAGAGCGGTTACCCTGATATTGGGTTCCCCCTCTTCCCTTTGTCCAAGGGGTTCATTAAAAGCATCCGCGGTGTCTTGCAGCAGTACCGGGCTGCCTTAGCAGGGGCCAACATCCCAGAGTGGACAGAGGACAAATAAACCATCAGGTTAGGGACAGGCAGGTGCAGGGGAGAAGGGAAAGCAGCAGAAAGTAAATTGGCAAATGATGTTACCAATCAACTGGCTTCTCCTTCCAGCTTTCTTCCTCAGCTTGGTTTGTTCCAAAGAAGGTGGTAGGCCCGATTGCTCCTCTGAGGAAAGGTTGTTTAAGCATGAATAACTCTTTGTCCCCAACCCCTCTTCCTTCCCCTGTCCCATGTACGTGCTCTTCTTGCAAGTTTGACCCTGCAATGGTAAGATTTGAGACCTGCACAGAAGCAGTCTTGCAGCCACGTTCCCTCTGCACTTTCATCTTGGGGCACCTTTCCACACAAGGACTCTTCCCACCCAGCGCTACACCCAGCAGTTGGTTCTGGTGGAGCCAGGAGAAGGGATTGCTGTAGTTTCTGGAAATGAAGGGCAATGCCCTCCCAGTCTTTTATTTTTCTCGGCGTTCCCATGGGTTCTATGAAGTCTACCCCAGCTTATCTGTACTTTTAGACATTGGATTGTGTTTGCATTGGAGTTGTCTACACCATACGGAGTTGCTCTAGTCTTAGTTGTTCACATAGCTACAAAGTTCTTCCAGTTGGGATTGGTAGGGCCAGAGCTCTGCCCTGGCACTTGTGCTGCCCTGGGAGTGCTGCAGACTTTTCCATCCAGCTCTGCAACTTCCAGGTCAGTTTTCTGGAGGTGAGTCTAGCCATCCCCACTTCTTTTTCTCCAGAGTGAGGCAAACTTCCCTTTCCCCCACCATGCATGCTTGTCTTCTAGAAATACATGGGATTCAGGGTTCTGCCCTCATTACTTGCTTAGGTATCCGTGTCTTTTGTTCCCAGCCATCCTGGCTGTCACACAGCACTACACCCACCCTGGATCCCAGCCTCACCTGGGCAGGCAGCAGCGAGTGATCCTGAGCTGGATGAGCCTGGCGTGGCTGCTGCTCCCTCATCCAGCTGCACAGGGCTGTTGAGGGGCTGTGGGAGCCAGGGTCACCCCAGGTAAACCAGTTGTGGCAGCACCAGTTTGTGCTGGTTCCTGTGCTGTTACAGCAGAGCTCTTCTGGGCTGTTATCAGCTCCTTCCCTTGCCTGTTGTTTCCCGTGGTGGCCTGGCTGTGGGCACAGCACTTCCCATCCCTTATCCCAACCATGGTGCTGTTGGACGCTCTGGAAACGCCTGGCGAGGGCAGCCTGTGTTTGACAGCCTGAGCTGTGAGCACTGAGTCCCCTGGTCCGGTCCCTGAGGCCTCAGGTCCTGTCTGCACACACCTTCCCTTGGAGCTGGGCGCTCACACTCCAGCCCTGCTGCCTTTGCCCAGTGCTCAGGCGTTGGAGAGGCACCCACGCAGCATCCTTGGGAGCACAGTGTCAGGGAGAGCTCTTCCAGCTGCACGGGAGGCAGTGGTGCCAGGCTGCTTCCTGGGGAGGAGTCAGGCTGAGCAGATGGCTCTGCCAGAGGTAAGGATGGAGCCAAAGCTCTCCTTTGCTTTTGCTCTTGCTCAGTATGGCTGTGGTTAGAAATGGAGAACAGTGGGAGAATCCCAGCACCTTGTCACGGTGCTTTTTGCTCCCAGAAACACCAAGGGCTGCACCCACCAGCCCAAATCCAGCCCTGCCCAGCTCTCCGTGCTTCCCTGCTGCCCCCATGGTGCTCCTGAGCCAGGGGCTGGCTGCACAAAGCTTTTCTCGTGTCCCCATCCACCGCTGGGATTTTGGAAGGCACATTCTTCTCCCCATGCTCCAGAGCACGCAGGGCTTGGCTGTGATGAAGACCTGGGCTGCAGAGCTCTCCAGACACTGCTCTGTGGGTGGATGGATCATCTGTGCAGCAGCTCCAGCCCTGCTCCAGGAGCCCTCCCTGCCTGGCAGGTGGGAAGTCGGGCAGATGGGGATTTTGGGGTGCAGAGAGGTGCTGGGGAGCCGTGGGTGGGGCAGGGCAAGCTGGAGCTGTCACCATGGCCACGTTGAGAGTGAATGGATCCCTTTGAGCAGAGCAGGGGAGCCTCTCGGGGGAGAACAGGCAGAGGCTGATCCCAGGCACAACCACGGTTCCTGACACTGACACCCTCTGTCCCCAGAGCTGGGCTGTGGCTGTCCCTAACCCTACAGGACCAGGGATGGAGGGAGGGAGAAACCCACAGGGGATGGAGGGGCTGTAGGGTTCCCCTTTTCTCCTCTTTCACTCTGCACCTCTCATCTCACAGGGCAGGGGTTGGGCAGGCACCTCGCCCTCCCCTCTGCCCAAAAAGTGTCTGATCCTACACAAGAGCTTTTGCACAGCTGGGCTCCCTCTGAGGAGGTGGATGTTGGCCTTCTGGGAGGGGACCCTGCTCCCCCCGGCACCGCTCGCTCTCTGCAGCTGTCCCAAACCCCAGCGTGCACAGAGGTTTACAAATTTTCTAAAGCTTTTGATAATGTGAAGCTCCTGGGTGATGAGGTTGGTGGTGAGCACACTGCAGCTATGTAATTTTTTGTGTATGTATGTAATATTTAAGGGTAACAAAATTTAAAAGGCTAAAACCTTAAAAAAAAAAAAATTTAAAAACACACAAAAAAAGCCAAAGCATGATGCATATTGTTAGCCTTAAAACTGGCTACACGACTGTGTGATGTACAAATGAGAGCAGCCTGTAACTGTTTTAAGTGCTGGGGAGGGGGAAGAAGCATTACAAAATCAGTTTGTAGCCTTGATTCTGTACAGTATTTAATGAATAAAAAAACAAACCTGACTATTGAGGCCATGCTTAGAGGTGTGTCGTTCACGTGCAGATGTGGATGCTTGGTTGCTTATATGTATAAAGTGCTGTGTGACCATTAAAACTTTTTTTACCTGCAGATTTTTTTTTTTTTTGTTTGGCTAACCAAGGTGTAATAAAGGAGGGAAGATGACTTGCCATTAAATTTTGCCTCTGTGAGTAGGTCTGTGAGTTGTCTCTTTCTTTCCCCCCACCACCCCCTGCCACGATTCTGGCACTTGCCCCTCTCTGGCGCATCCCTGTGCCAGCCCCGGGGCTGGACAGGGTCCCACTGGCTGAGGCCGAGGCCGGAGGGATCCAGGCAGGTCTGGCAGGGAGTGACTGCCCCTGTGGCTCTCTATAAACTGTTCCTCAAGACCCTCATTTACACAGGGCATCTGTCACGCTGGGTTTTTTGTTTTCTGAGGTCCTTGCTGGCGCCTGGTGCTTGCGGGTGGCTCAGCTGTGCCCCAGGGCGGCTTCCAGCGGCCCCGGTGACCATGGCCAGACTCAGGAAAAAAAAACCCCAATCTTTTTCATCCCCCCAGCCTGGTAGACCCCTGGGAGCTCTGTCCTGCCCTGCCCCTCACCTCAGCACAGGTAGATGTGTGATGGGTGAGGCTGGACGCAGCCGGCCCGCACCTGCCGGGCGCTGCTGGAATCTGGGGCAGTGATGTGGAGTCGGGAGTCCTGACTTAGATTTTGTCCCCCTGGGGGCCCTCCCTGCTCCGCCTCATCCCGCAGGAGCGGCTGCAGCGGCCGCTGCACGACACGGGCGGTGTCCCCTCGGTGCCGGGGGCTGCCGTCCAGCAGGTTTTGGAAGCAGATGGGTGATGGCAGAGCTGTGCAGCGAAACCCGGGGAAGGGAGGGCGAGGGCGATCCCGGCTGCTGAGAGGCGCAGGGATCGCGGGGGGAGCCTGCAGAGGCACCTTCCAGGCGGCTCCGCTCTGCTGATCCCAGAGACAGCGAGAGAGCTCCGAGCGCGTCCCCTGCCACGGGCTCTCCCTGCAGCAGCTCAGCGGGGTTACGGAGTTATTGCTCAGTTTTTACACCTGGCCCGATGCCACGGGGGAAATAACTTTATTTTGGGAGGTGGTTCCCAGCTGCTGCCTGCCCTGCTGGCTCGGGATCAGGGCTCCTCTCCATGAGCAAGTGAGGCCAGGGGGGAGGACAATCGCGCTCTTCTTTCCCGGATCTGCCATCCTAATTGCATAGTTTGCAGTTGAATAAATGCAAACAGCCACCACTGTTTGCTCTTCTGCTTTGTACTTGAGCGCTGAAAATGAGGTTTAATTACCGCAATTTTATACCAAAGAGGCTGAGTAATCCCCCCCCAGGCAAGGCCCAGGGCAGGACCTGTAGCAGGGCTCCAGCTGGCCCCGGGCAGCCCGAGAAAAGGGACGCAAGAGCCCCCCAAAGGGCCCCCGCTGCGGGCAGAAAGCCAAACCCCTCAGCTCCAGCGACCCCTCCTTGAGCCTCTTCCGTGAGCCCTTCCCTGCTGTCGCTCAGAGGAACCGAACTCTTCCAAGGATGTCCCCAAGTGTCACTGCGGGGCTGAGCTCCCTGGATACGATCAGCTCAGCACGAGGCTGAGCAGGGAGGCATCGCTGCACCCCAAAACTGGAGCTGGGTGGTGACAGCAATGCTCCGTCCTGCCCTCCGTGTCGCCGAGCCGTGGGAGAGCCAAGAGCCCAACCCCTGACAGCAGCCGTGAGCTAGGATTCAAAACCCAGGAAGGATTTTTTTTTTTTTTTTTTTTTGCAAACGCTAGGTATTTATTTCGCATTTCTCACAAGAATAAACTCCGCTTCTACAGGAAGCTTTGGGTAGAAACATTCTTAAAAAAGTCGGTTTATTGTATTAGATCTATTGGTCCTGACCCTCCCTGGGGGGGTGGCACTGGCTCCGGGGCGGGGACACTGCAATGCCACCGTGTGCGTCCGAGCCGGGGAGGGGACGGGGCTGTGCCGGCGCAGCCGCTTGGGGACCGGGACCTCGTACCAGGATAAAACACGCTGGCATCTCGCCGGCACCGAGTACCTGATGGGGCTTGTGGCTCATTTTCCGAACAGCACTGGCTGTCCCAAGGGGGTAAAGCTAAAGCGTGGGGGCAAGAGAGAGGGTGAGTCCCACGCCCCCCCAAGACCTATTGCTATGGAAGGAGGGGGTTCCTGAGTGGGAGGAAGGCTCTGCCACCCTCGCGCCGGGCCGTGCCGGCAGCTCAGCGCCGCAGGGAGGACGAACGGGGAGCTCAGGAGCCACTGAGGACGCGACAGAGGCGGGCGTGGACCTGGCCCTGCACGGGCTCGCAGGCCAGCGCCTCCCCATCCACGGTCATGACACCCGCGGCCACCCGCGGCTCCAGCCGGAACGCCCGCACGGGGACGTAGCACAGGTGGGGACAGTTCAAATCCAGGTGGGTCCCCCTGGACATGGCCAGGAAAAGCTTCAGCAGCGTCACGCGGCTGATGCCGGCCTTCAGGTAGAAGAGGTGGATGCAGCCGTCGTGCAGCCGGGCCGCCGGTGCCATCAGCAGGTTGGTGCCCAGGTGGGACTGGTAGATGGCGTAGACCAGGACAAATTCCTCCTCAGGGACCACAGTCCAGTGCGCCGGCACGGGCTGGCCCAGCGGCGCCAGCAGCGAGTCGGGGGGTACGGAGCCCCCCTCGGTCCCCGCCGGCTGCGGGAGGTGCCCGTTGGGCACGGGGGGGTCCCGGGCTGCCGGGGAGCTGCCCTGCTCCGGGGCCACGGGCAGGTAGGACAGGCGGCCCTGGTACACCCGGAGCTTGGCCAGGCACTGCAGCGTGCCCAGGGTGAAGCGGGCGCTGCCCAGCCAGCGGTACTTCTCGCTGTCGATGTCCACGTCCGAGATGAAGCCCCAGCCGAAGCCCAGGAAGGAGAAGAAGCGTTTGCCCGAGGCCGTGCTCAGCGACACCAGGTCCATCTGCGTGTGCAGCCCCTTGCACAGGATGAAGGTGCAGTTCGTCAGCAGCTTTTTCTTGGCGACGTGGTCGTAGCTGTGAGGGATGGGGAGGGTGAGTTTGGAGCTCAGGACCCCTCCTGCTGCCCCAGCATCCACCTGCAGACCTCGCCCCTGTGTTATGGCTGGGACACGTCCCAGCTGGGTGAGTGTCCCTCAGGAACAGCTGCTGGGAGTAGCTTTGCTGGGAATGGGAGGGGTAAACCAGTTCCTGAGAGAGAACCAAGCCAGGGCAATCCTGGCTCCCCACACCTTGAGATTGGCCGTGATTGCTCCTTTGGGATAAAGCTTTACCAGCCTCTAAGCCCAGAGAAAGGGAGTGGAGGGAGTAGGATACACAGGGATTAATCCTTTGCTCACAGCTGGAGCTGTGGGGAGTGAGGACCCTGCCAGGCACCCATGGGCATCCCAGGACCCTTCCCTGGGCTGGAGCCTCACACAGCCTTTCTCCTCCCTCATCCCAGTGCAAGTGGGTGCCCCACGGGGCTGGGACTCACCCTGCATAGTAGTTGATAGAGGCAGCCAGGGCGTTCCCAGAGCCTCCTGGCAGGATGCACAGTGGCTTCTTCATGGCCTCCTTCCAGTCTGGACGCTCCATCAGCCCGTTCACCACCTGCAGGGATGAAGGAGCTTGTGGTGCCCAAGGAAGGAACCCAGCAGCCCCTGCCCAGCCTGTGGGGAGCAGAGCCCACAGTGCCCCTGCCCAGGGCAGGGCAGAGGCCATGGCTGCTTTGCTCCAAGCTTGGTGCCATCTCTCCTTTGCCAATCCCTCTCTGACTTTGTGATTCAGAGCTTGGGACCCCCTTGTCCCAGCTCTCTAGCCAGCCCCGTGGTGGCCCTCACCTCGAAGAGCAGCCCGTCCCCAGACATGACCACCAACGTGTCCCACTGTGACAGGTCCTCATCTCGCACCTTCTCGTGGGCATGGTGGGGCCTTTCTGTTGGGGAAAGTGGAGAGACATTTGGAGCATCACCCTCCATCCCTCTGCCCTTCCTGCTGCCACCCCCAGACAGTGACCCCAGCCCCAGATGGTGACCCCAGCCAGGGATGCAGGAGGCAAGGCAGTCACTCCTCAAGTGCAACATCCTGTAGGACCCAGAGCTGTNAAAAGTGACCCCAGCTTCAGACAGTGACCCCAGCCCCAAAAAGTGACCCCAGTCCCAGACGGTGACCCCAGCCAGGGATGCAGGAGGCAAGGCAGTCACTCCTCGAGTGCAACATCCTGTAGGACCCAGAGCTGTGCTGATGCAGAGTCAGAGGCCCTTGGAGGAACCTGTCCCCCATGGCAGGGCCCAGGCAAGATCCTGGGGAAGGGAGAAGGAGGAGGAGGAAGAAGAGGAGGATCAGCTGCTCATGGACTCACCAGTGACAAAGACAGTGGTGGCAATGTCTGCCTCGGCCAGCATGGGCTGCACCACAGCCTGGAAGTCATCAAGGGCACGGCCAGAGCCACTCTGTGGGTTCAGCAGCACCAGAGCATGGCAGGGCCGGGGCAGCACCCCATAGCTGTCACCTGGGGGGGAACAGGGGGCTCAGGGTCATGGCCCTGCCCTGGGCTTTGCCAGCCAGGGCAGCATTTGCCAAAACCAAAAGGGGAAGGGGAACTGGCCCTTCCCCATGCTCACAAGCTCCCTGAGCTGCATCCCTGCCCAGAGGCAATGGGGTGAGCAGGGATGGAGAGTCCCTGCTGGGAATGCTGGGGAGGTGGCAGAGACAGGACACAGAGGCCTGCAGGGACTCATCTGAGCTCCCCCACCATCAGCAGAGATGTTCACACCCAGGATGGAGCCCTGCAGACTCCATCCGTACCAGAGTGGGGGGATGAGAGCTCAGTCCCAATTCCCCGCATCCACCCAGATGGAGCAGGGCCAGGACAGACAGTTGTGCTGGCAGGGACACTCCTGCTTCCCCTGCTCCCCACGGGGATCAGGTTTCTCCTCGGCCGGGCTGTAATTACAAGCCTGGCAGGGGCCCCATCCCTCTGCCTCCCCAGTTGCTTCCAGCCTCTCCTTCCCCAAGCCCAGTGGCCCCCATGCAGGGGGACAGGGACACCACTGAGCTGCCCTGTGAGGGAGGCAGGGGGAGGAGGAGGAGGGCAGGAACCCTGGGTGCTGCTGGGCACCCCAAGCCCTGAACTGAGGAAGGGCAGCAGCCTCGGGCTCCCCCAGTGCCTCTGGAGATCCCTGGCTATGCAGGGAGGAGCCAGTTTTGGGGTTTCTGGGGATGTCCCCACCAGCTCTGTGCCCCCTGAGCTGTGACCCGGGCCCAGGGGGGTTTGGGTGCCCACCCCAGCACACGGGCCCAGCTGAGGCTGCACCTGCTGAGTCAGCAGGAAGAGCTGCTGAGTCAGGACAGCAGAGGCCTTTCCCAGCACTGTCCTGGGCCAGGAATCCCCTCTCAGCCCCCACCTCGCCTGCACACGTGCAGTGATTTGAGCTGTTTGAACACACGAGCTGGGGCTCTGCAGCTAAACCCCTCCTGCCACCCACAGTGGGGACAGGGCTGGGGAGAGGTGAACGTGAGGACATGGAGGACACCATATGTGTCACCTCCCCTGGGTGACAACCAGCATCACACCATGAGCTCCTCAAGCTGCCTGGAGGGAGGTGGGACTGGAGCATCCCATCTCCATGCCTGTCCCAGCCCTGGGAGCACACAGAGCTCTGCTGACTCCCTCACCACCAGGATTATTTCCTGGCCCCGTGGATGACCCTGTCACCCTCCAGGACACCTCCTTGTCCCCTTGCCAGCTGCCTGTGACTTGCCACCAAGTCCACAGCAAAGATCTGGGAGAGCCCCAGGGCTGAGCCCTGGCTCTGGGCACTGGATCCAGGCAGGCCCTGGGTCCTGGCTCTGGGTGCTGGCTCCAGGCTGGTGGCTCCAGGGTGGCTCCAGGCTGGCTCCAGGCTGGCTCCAAGCTGGTTCTCCCCACTGCTGCCCAGGGCCAGTGGCTCCCCCATCACCACCCTCCCCAGCCCCTTATCAGTGGGTTCCAAACACAAAGGGCCCAGCTGCCCTCAGGGAAAGCAGTGAAGCACGAAGAGCAGAGGCCACTCCAGCTTGGGTCAGGATAACAAAAAGCAACCTCAGGGCTGGGCTGACCCTGCTTTGAGCTATTCCCTGGTCCCCACAGGCACTAAATCCCCTGCAAGCAAACACACACAAGCACCCAGCAGGGTTTGAGCCCAAGCCCCAGCTGCTTTCTCTCTGGGGGGTTTTTCTCTCTCTTTCCCCCCTCAAGGCCTGAATATTGAAAAGCAAAAGCCAAAGGCACTTCAAAAGCCTAAATGCAGGTTTTAACCCCACAGTGTTGTCCAGGCACATAGTGTCTCACATACACATGGAGCTGCAGCTGAGTCTTGCCTAAAAATCTTGCCTGGACCTGTGGGTGCTGCCCTGTGGCCTCCTCTGGGTGGGAGGGAAAAGCTGGGACCCCGAGGATCAGCTCCTTGGCTGGAGGGGGAAAACAAACCCTGCTCAGGGCACAGAGGGATGCCACAACTCCCCCCCAAGGGACAGATTGCTGGTACCAGGCTGTGAGTAGTGACAAGAGGGATCCCAGTGTGGGACTGGTGTCACCAGCAGCACCAGGCTCAGCACTGTGGTGGAACTGGAGTCTTCTGTATCAGAGCTGGGGCCCAGCAATGGTGATGCACAGGGAGACAGATTTCAGCAGCACCCTGACCCATCCAACCCTTCCTGTTGCACAACACCGGCCAGTCCCTGGCATCCCAGCAAGATTCCATTTCCCAGCACAGTGTGGTCTCTTTCAGCCTCAAATGCTGAGCAGAGCAGAATCTGACTCAGCAGGAGGAAGGGGCTCCAGCTGGTGCCACAAACTCTGCTCCACTCCCTCTGCCCACATCCTCCCATGTGATGTGTCCTGGCCGTGCTCAGGCAGGGACCACACTGCCACAGCACTGCTGTCTGCAGCCCAAGCCACTGCACTGTACCCCTGCATCCTTCTGGAAACTCTCTGGGCACAAGCAGCAAGCGTGCCAGGCAGAATAAGGCTGGGGTTGAGCTTCCTGGGGCTGGATTTCCCTCTTGGGACATAAGCCTGGGGGAAGTTTGTTCCCTCCTGGGTAGCTGCACTTTGGGACACGCAGCAGGCAGCCCCAGCTTTGGGGTTATCAGCTGCTGAGGAACTTTCTGTTTATCCCTTGGGGTAAAACGAGGAAGGGGAATCATCATCCCTTCGTCCCTGCTGCAGCATCCCGCAGGACTTTCATCCCAGAGGGTGCTGGAGCTGCGACAGCACCGGGATGGGATCGCTGGTGGCTGCCCAGGTCCCCTCCCCGTGGGGACAGGGTGACAGGACTCTGTGCAGGGACTCACCCTCAGCTCCCCAGCACGGCCTTATCAGCCCCGCACAGGCCTCCCTGCCGCACGTGTGAGCGCAGGGCGTGGGCCAGGGGCATTCTGAGCTCTGGCCCAAACTGAGGCAGGAGGATTGCAAATCCTGATGGCCCTCAGTGAGCAAAGTGACTGCAAAATTCTGCGCTGCCTTCTCCCATTCTCCTTCCCCCCTGCTCCCTCCAAGGACCCTGTGTGCAACGAGCTGCTCCTGCCCCGGCACCCTCGCACCGCCCGCTCACAGGGCAAGGGTTGGAAAGCGCTTGGAGACTTCCAGATGCAGAGTTCAGGCTGGAAACAGAGCTGGGGAACTGGTTCTGCCCTCACCCCATTCCACTGGATTTTTTTGTAATTCTTTAGGAAGAGAGACAGAAAGTTGTTTTGTAGCTGCAGGTCATGTAAAAAAAAGAGCTGCATTTTAAAATCCAAGCAAGGAAGAGCTGGGCTAAATGTGATTTGACAGGATCCCTCTAACCGCATGCCTCTTAATTTCCAAGTCTGATCAGAGCGACTGGACAGCCAAATAAATGAAGTAGTGCATATAATTGAATCTCTGCTCAGATGTTCAACTATCTGCCAGCACGCCCTGCCCTGCCTGGGGGAGCTGGGGGATGCGGCCCCCGAGCAGGACCCTCCCCTTCCAGACACTGACAGCTCCCGAGGGGAGCAGGATCAGAAACACAGACCCTGCCAGGCTGCCCTGAGATCCCGCGGGGGTCCTGGGGGGATCTGCCTGTCCCCAAATCCCAAGTGATGGATGGGACCTGCTGGGGACAGTGCCTGGCTCCCGTCCTGCCTGCGTCAGCAATGATTACTTTTTTTTCCTTGGATCATGCTGCCCTTTGGAGCTTTGGAGTTATCGAACGGGAGCAATGGGGGTGGGGGGGTGCAAAGGGCCCCCATAGTGTGACCACGTCCTTGCTGCCCCTTCAGATTAAAGGCGAAAGGGGAGAGAAAAAACCAACCCCTGCCTGGAGAGGAGATGTCCCTGTCCCCCCCAGACTCAAGGGAAGCGGGGGGTGGGAAGTGTCCGAGTGAACCCAGGGGGGCGCAGGTCACTCCCCTCTGTGTGTCCCCCCCGTGCCCCCGGAACGCGACACCGCGCAGCGCCCGCGGCTCGGGCACACCCATCC
>VZTB01003734.1:477491-513904 GCA_013397245.1 Thryothorus ludovicianus
CATTCATATAACATGCATATTGTATGTGACATATATACACTATATATTATGCATTTAATATTTTATATTATCTATGTACCTTATCTATAAAAGTGTATGTTATTTATACAATAGTATATATTATATATATATATAATAATATATGAGTTAATATATTTAATTTATAGGTGTTCTAGCACTCTTAGTGCATGGAAAGGTCAGCCCAGCGCTCTGCCAGGTGGGCTGGAGCTCAACTTTCCAGTTTAACTGAGCCTGTACCCGTGCGGATTCCAGAGCGGACAGCGCAGCGCCGGGCCGGGAGCGTTCCCTCGGGAAGAAGGAGCGGGAGCCGCGGCCCGGGCGGCTCCTCCCGCCGCCGCCGCCGCCGCCACAGAACGGGGCCGGGGCTCTGCCGCCGCCGCTGCGCTTCCGTTTCCCCCGCCGCCATCTTCGGCACGGGCACCTCAACCGCCGCCGACACCCCGCGCCTCTCACCGCCGGGCAGAAGAGGGAAGCGCGCCGCAAGCCGCCCTCGGGCAGCGGGGAGTGTGTTTATCCCCCGAGGAAGGACGTTTGTGCCGCTGTGGTGCCGAGGTAGCGGCGCGGTTCGGGCAGGCGGCGAGGGGGACGCCGTGACGGGGGAGGGCGGCTGCGGTGCCCTCACCTAAGATGGCGGCGGGGGGCGGGCTTTCCCCGCCGAGAAGATGGCGGCTCCGGCCGGGGGGCGGAACTCACTCGGCTGGGTGAGGGGAGCGGGATGGGAGCGTCCCCTCCAAAGACCGCTCCCTACACAGGGACTCCCTGCCCCGCCACGGAGAGCTCGGTGCAGCCCTGTTGCATCACAAATAAACCCCCCCAGCCTCCCTCAGCTCGCCCGCACCTTCTCCAGCCAAGGGAGCCCCTCTCCGCCTTACTACCCCCTCTCGTTTTGGGGTCATCCCTCCCCTGTTGCATGAGGGGCCACTGGGTGGACGTGGGGTTACCCGTTGCCTGTCTACCCCTCTAGTCCCCGAGGCAGCTGTTGCTCCATTTCCTTTTAATAATCATAATTTCCACCCTCCCTTTCATACTTCGCCGCAGGAATGGACCAGCGAGTCCATAGGTAGCGAAAGGGTCTCCACCCTCCTCTTCCCCCTCCTCCTCCCCACCCCTTAAGGGGCGGTGATCACGGCGGAGAGGAAAGAAAAGGATGCCACGGAAGCTGTTGTTGCCTTATAAATCTGTTTTTTCTCACTTTCGAGCTCCACGGGGGTTGCATGAGTCTTTGGCGATGAACGCGGCCAGAAGTGGCTACCGGGTCTTCTCGGCCAACTCCACCGCAGCCTCCACCGAGCTGGCGAAGAAGATCACGGAGTAAGTTGCCTTCTCTTTCAAGTTTCTTTCTCCCCCATCGCTCCCCGGCGCAGGCAGGAGCCCTCCCGAGCCTCTGGAGAAGCTTCTGGCATCCCCCCCGCCTTCCCAAGGCGTCTCCTGCGAACACCTTTGTGGAGGTTTTGCCCTGGGAATCTTCACCAGCTCTTGACCCAGCGATGGAAATGGACCCGCCGCTTTCTCCCTTCTTTGACGTTCATTTCAAGGCTGGGCTGCAGCAAAAGCTGTTGCTTTAGGGGAGGGAGGAGGTGAAACTTGGCTGGGCAAACCTCAGAAAAAGCGTTTTTTTAGCAGTTTTGGAGATGCTTAAAACTTTCTCCGGCTCCTGACCATGTTTTCCCAGCAGCTTCGGTGCCTGGGGCAAGGGGAGTGTCCATGTGCAAGTCAGCACAGCACCTTGCACTGACCAGAGTGGATTTTGGGGAGCTGGGCAGCCTGTGCTGTTTGGTTCAGGGTAAACGTCTGGCCCATTTTCTTCAGCCCATCAATTTAGGCAGAGTTTGACCTTGTCTTGTCTGGGACGGATGCTCTGGGTCCTGTTGAGTGAAGGGTGTGACAGCTGCCTCCAAAATGGGGCTCTTGGTGCCCAGAGCTCTGAGTTTCCCCCAGCACTCGAACTTTGGGGTTGAATGAGTTTGGTTCAAAATGGGGCAGTCTCAGCCAAAGGGGCTCTTCTGAGAAGGGCATCTGTGTATGGGGCTGTCAGCTTAGAACAGCACCTGGCTTTTCTTTGTGCTGTTTCTGATCCCAAAATCGAGGGTTCTCAGTGCTCGTTTACCTGCTGCAGCTGACAGCATCCCAGTTATCCTTGCTAGGTGTCTGCTGTCCCATTCCCATCAACAAGGGTGTGCTTAAATTGGAAGCAGGACTGAAGTGCAGGTGTGCTGCCACCTTAAACTGGGAGAACACTTTGCTGTTCATCCTGCTCACTTGATAAACAGTTCAGTCCTTAGCACAGATTATCTCCATGGAGCTGACTTGGCTGCTTGGCTGGGAGGTGTGTTGGATAATAGTGATGGACTTCTTTAAGTGTGAGGCTAAGAGGAAAATCCTTGTGTTTGGGAGTGGAAAGTTGGTTGTTTTTTTTTGCTCATATATTCTTGCTATATTTGGTCAGTTCTGTTTTACTTTCCCTTCACTGAACTCTGAAACTAATGTATCTCTCTATAAAAAGTAAGTTTTGCTACAGCTGATAGGACAGAGTTTTACAGGGCTTGTCCTGTTGTGTCAACACAGCACAACAGAATTCCCCTGGGGACAAGCTCCATGTCCTCAGGACTGGAGGAGCAAACAGGCAATCCTCTTTCCTTGTGCTTTGTCTTAAAAATAACTCCCTTCTTTTTAGAGATGAAATGTGAAGAGACACAGATAGGCTTCCCCAGGCCACGGTGCTGGCTGGGATGATGGGCTGATGTTATCCCAGTTGTGCTCTGGGGTGGAAAGAAGCAGGATCTGGATCCAGAATGACCTCCTGGCTCCCTCCTTGATCTCTCAACAATTTCTAATAGGGGCAATGTGGGGTTTTTTTCTCTTGGCTCTGCCATCAGTGGGATGTTGGATGCTCTGGTGGTGGCGTGAGCACAGCCCTGTGACACACAGATGCTGCTTAACTGAGGTTTAAGGACATTTATCTTTGTTGTGGGTGCAAAATCTGGAGCTGTTCACTGTAGAGATTTGCCCCCAGTAAAAAGTCTCCCAAAATTAAAGGTATTTTCAGCATTTAGTGCAGTGATTTTGCACTGCCTTCCCTTAGGAGCTCGAGGGCTGTTTCAGCTGATCTGTAACACATCCCTTGTTCTTTCAGGTTGCAAAAGATGCATTGCTGCTGCATTTCCCCATCTCACATCCCAGCCTGGGCTGTGCTGGGGAGGTCAGTTGCACCTTTAAATAGAGTTGGAGCAATCTTACAAGGGTGAGTCTGTCCTCTAATATTGTGCGTTCTTTTTAAAGTTTTTTTATGGCTTTGTGTAAAAGTAGTAAAAGAACTTTAAAACAACACACAATATTAGGAGGGCTCCTTGAGACACTTGTCCATCTGGGTTCTGTCCTTTACATGTAGGTATGAGCTTAAGATCTCTGCTTGAATAGTTCTGGCTTATCTTTTTTGAAATCTCAAGTCTGGAGAAGAGCAGTTTGACACTGACCAGCTTTCAGACACCTGATTTATCTCATTTTTTTTACTGCAATACTTCCAGAGCTACTTTCGTTTCAGGCTCTGAGCATCATGTTCTGGCACAATTCTCATCTTCATGATTCTCCTTGAGCATTCTCTGGTTATGGGACAGTGACTAATGGTCAGTCTTACTTTCACTTTAGGTTTTCAGAGCTTTAGTTGATGGCAGTGACTGCCAGGGAGAGGAGGTGGTGTTGGATTATGAGGACCTTGTGAAACTTGAAATAATGAAGATGTTCCTTAGATTCAGCACCACTGAAACATAAATAAACCCATCTATTTACTTTTCTCTCATAAATTGAGAATGGTGATTACTTAATTTTTAAATCTTTCCATGATGGAAAGAAAACTCTTGCTGTAATTAGGACCCTTGGCAAGCTGCATTTTCAGAGGAGAAAGATAATTTCTGTGACCAGTGCTGGTCCCTAATGGGCCTGTGTGGGAGGAGGGGGAGCTAGGAAGTCTTTTTGATCTTTAATCCAAGAGATGCATTTAGATCTCCCCCTGACTGCAGTGCTTGGCTCAGCAGGTACAAATATTACATTCTACTCACTGCTTATGTGTTTGGCTTGGAGAGGGTTGGTGATTGCATCTTGCTAATGCCTCCCCAGTGCTCCTGCAATTCCCTGATGTGGGATGTGATACTGTCTCCCTGCCAACTGTGGATGTGAGTATTCCAGAGATTCACTCAGTTTGCAGCATGGGAAGTGCTGGTGATCTGAACATAGTGCATTGCCATGAACCTAAACAACAAGGAGTTAGGAAAACGTGGATTTGTGTTCTGAGCTCTGGCTGCAGGGAGCTGGGTCACAATGCTAAACCCAGGGTGGTGTTTTCTGTGACTGAGTGGGAGGTGAGCCCTGCTTTGGAGGGAGACAGAACATTCAAAGGACTTGCAGCAGCCTCCCTCAGCTGAAGGAGGATTTCTGGTAGGAAATGTATTCCTTAGGTCACCTTGCCCAGCACATGAGAGGGTGGCAGAGGGGAGTCAGAGCATCTCTGTGCAGTTTAGGTGGAGCACAGAATGTGGCTGAGCTCGTGTGGAGTTTTCTGTGCTGGCCAGCACAACTTCAGGGGAAGTTCCTTCACCTAGAGTGGGCTGGTAGGAGTAGAGGAAGATCTGCCTGGTATTTCCCAGCAGTTGGGCTGCATGGCTTTGGCATGGCTGGAACAAGTGATTCCAGTGGCAGATGAGCAATAGGGACTTTTCTTCAAATGTTCAGTCGTGCTGGGTGGATGGAGAGAGGCAAAGGAGAGGTCAGGTAGTTTTAAGGATATCTAAACAGATTGTATCCAGGAAGCTGCCATTCCCTTTCCTGGCTGTTCCTATACTGGGGGATTAGGAAGTGCACTGCAGAGCTGCCATTGTGCTGGCTGGACCATGACTGATCTTTATTTAAAGATTTGCTAAAGTTTGAAAAGCAGTTCAGAGTCAGGCTGTGGCTTGATTTGGCCACAGTCAGGCACAGCACAGACCCTCTGCCCTCTGCTCCAGCTCCTTCTGAGTCTGCACCAGTTCCTGGAATCTGTAGATGTCAGATGTTTTTTATGACCTTGAGTAAAAGTAGTAAAAGAATTTAAAAAAAACCCACAATATTAGGAGAGCCCCTTGAGACACCTGTCCATCTGGCCTCTATTCTTTACGTGTATGAGCTTAAGATCTTTACTTGAGTAATTCTGACTTTTTTTTTTGAAATCTCAAGTCTGGAGAGGTTTTAAGTCAGGACAGTTGGGAGTTTGCAGAGCTGAGACCAGGGAAAGTGTTTATAATGAAGAGGATATTTTGAAAATAAAATATCATGATTAAGAGGTTTGTGTCTCTTCGAATTGACTGTTTGTGCTGTGAGCTGGCCGGAAGCTCCCTACAGAGGTAACCTGACAAATATCTTGGATTCCAGTCACAGAGGGGGAGAAGGAAACACAGCCTGGGCTGAGGGCACTTCTCAGTGGCACTGAAACAGGCTCTGGTGGCACAAAGTGCTGTGAGTACATTTGCCCCTTGAAATTGGATTCAGCTGAACGTGGAGTCTCTTTGGCTGCCCTTTGTCTTGAGAGCCTGGTACAGTGGTTTTTGACAGTCTTCAGTGGAGCATTTTAAAGTACAATCTGATACAGTCTCACAGTGTTTCCTAAAATACTGCAGTGTGTCACTTCCTCATTAAACTATAGGTGACTCCTGATGAGCTGTTTGCATTTAGATGTGAATTTGAGACAAGTTTTATAAACACTTTTGTATTCACAGCTTAATATCCTCTTGGCATGTTTTGAGACTGCAGAAAGTTAGATCATCCTTCCTGGGCAGTGTTTACAGAGAGATTCCAGATCAATAGGAATTTTTACTGGCCAGTTGCTCTGAGTAGGACTTTTAAAGCCATAAAGAGATTTTTTTTCTTGTAGATGCTGTCATGCCCCAGAGGAGTTGGTTTAGTGATGGAGCTGGTGTGAGGATAGCAGCTCATTTTGCTTGAAGATGTGTTATTTTTTTCCCAGAAGCAGCTTTATCTCTGCTGGGTGTGTGGTCTGGGTTACCTGCAGTGCCACCTTCTCTGTCCTAGGGCAGGTCTGCCTGTGTCTGCAGATGAGTGATCAGTAACTGTGGTACAACTGGGAGCTTCAGGATGGAGAGGATTTTGAGAGAAAAAGAGTTGGGATGGAAGAGAAAACAAGGGAGAGGTCATAGGAAGGGGAAATTTATCTTTGAACTCTGGCTGCTGCCAGGCTGTGTGGTCGATAAGGCTGTGCTCTTGCCCTTGACTTCCATGCAAATAACCCTTTTGATAAAAGTCCTCTGGAATTTGGTGCTTTACAGCAGGAGTTGCACCAACAGTCCCCTCTTTATTGTCCTTGACTCAGTCAAGGTTTATCAGACTCCTTCCCTGGCTGATATCTTGTCTAACCAAAGCCTCCAGGAAGGGATTTGGTGCAGGGTTTGCCCCTGGGGTGCACATATCTCAGCTGCTCTGGGGGAGCTGCCTGTGCATCCTGCTGTGCCTGTGGCTCCTGGGACTCTGGAGTGCTGCAGGCAGGGCTGGGCTGGGACTTCCATGGGCAGTTTTATCTTGTATCCACTGCTCTTGTTTATTTGCAGTCAACAGTTGGAGCAGAGCTGGGATTTATTGTCGGACCAGAGCCACTCATTTTCCTCTGTTCTCCACTATTCTCTCTTCTGCTGCTCCCTGCACCCAGGTTTGACAACTGAGTTGTTCTAGTGCCCCAAACCAGGCTGTTTTAGTGTTTCTCTTGCTGTGGGGGAGCAAAATTGCCCTTCTGATTCCTTGTTTCAGCAGCACACAAACTGCATTGCTGCTTTATGGTGAGGAGGAGAGCACTGGGCTCTACTTTTTGCTGGCTACATCATGGAATCATCAAGTTGGAAATGACCTTCAAGACTGAGCACAGCTGCTAACACAGCCCTGCCAAAGCCACCACTAAACCACATCCCCAAGTGCCACATGTGTTTTAAATCCCTCCAAGGATGGCAACTCCACCACCTCCATGGGCAGTGTCTTCCAAGGCTTGACAACCCTTTCAGGGAAGAAATGTTTCCTGATGTCCAATCTAAACCACCCCTAGTACAACATGAAAACATTTCCCCCTGAGCACCACAAATATGGTTTTGTTTGCCACCACTTAGCACTGAAAGTGCCACCTTCCAAGGGATGGTGAGTCTGGCTGGACTGGTTTTGAAGCTTTCCTCCCTGCCATGAGGTTCAGGGCTGACATGGGGCACTTGCACATTATCTCCAGTGGATTTTTTTTTCCCCCCCAGTACTGAGGTAGGATTGTGCTGTCTGCAGTGGAGTCAGGCTGCACGTGCCTTCAAGGGGAACCTGCAAGACTTGCCATGCAGTTGTGGAGGAACAAGAGTGAGTCATGAGACATTTCCCACCTCACACTGCTCTGGGGTGGGTGGATGTGTGTGTGTGTGTGTATGTTCCTGAGCTTGTTTGGACTCGGATGCCTTAGCAGTGATTAGGATTTAGCCTGATGGTTGCAAATGCCAGACTATCCCCCTCAGGACAGCATGTTCCCACCTGCAAAACTCACCTCAGGTGTGGGTCTGTCCCTGAGTTGCCCAGGATTGCTTTCACTTGACCAGCTGCCAGCTCTTTCTGAAGAAACTGAAGGTTCTGAGGATGCCTTTGCATTGCAGCTGCAAGTTTTAGCCCAGCTGGGCTGTGAGGAGCCCAATTAGAGATCTGAGGCTTGTCTGGCCTGGGCTGCAGGGTGATGCTGCAGTTGGTACCCGAGCAGGGCTGGTGGCAGTCTGGCACATCCAGCTCTCGAGGTGGCAGTTTAGTCACCATCCCAGCCATTGCAAAACATGCTGCCAGACACTCTGTGGGGAGGGTGTGTGTGCCAGAGACGTGCTTTGGAGCCAGCTAAGCAAACATATCCCATGGCATCCAAGTGTCTGTTATCTCAGCTGTCCCAGGCATGCTTCTCACTGGGACCTCCAGCTCTGGCTCACAGCTGAGCCCAGCAGTTGCTGATGGGACAGAAGCATGCCAGGGTCAGACTGTGTTGCTCTTTCACTTCTGAAAGCACAGATCTTTGTGACAATTAAAGTGCAAGGCCGAGTTAGTGGGTGAGGAGATGGAGTGAGACCTGAAAAAAAACCCAGCAGAAGATACGGACTCTTGTGTTTAGGGTTAATCCTGATCTGCAGAATTTTGGCACATATCCAGGTAAATACAGTACAAGTGCAGGCAGGTAACTGGTGTCATAATCAGCATGGTGAACAAGGGTATTTTTCAGGCATAAACTGTTTTCTAATTCATTGTATGGCCACGGCTACAGAACAAATCCTGGGGGAGGTGGAAATTGCCCCGGGTCCATCTCACTTGGCCCAAGCATCTCAGTGCTGCAGGGTCTCACAGCTGAGGCTCTGGGTTAAAGCACAAATGCCTTTAAGTACTTACTAATGGATTACTTGTCAGTACAGTTAAATACTGAAGTGTCACCTGAGGGAAAAGTCTGCATTTTGGAGCCTTTTAAAATGCTCTTCAAAGTGAGTCTTTGTTTTGTAAGAAAGAAATTAAAAAGAGAAGAAGGGTGACTAATCTTTGTTGTGATGAGTGTTGTAGATTTGATATTTGAGAAAAGGAAGGAGTAATCTGAAAAAGAAAAAAAAGTAAGTTAAAAATCACATTAATCATTTGAGTTATTTCAGAAGGAAGGTTCAAGGAGAAAAAAAAAAAAGGAAAAGAGGTGGGAGTCAAAAAAAGTGACTCAAGTGCCATTAATTGGGTCTGAGTAAATCATTCAACTCTAGTTGCACATCAAGGGAGCACTGCACAGGCTGGCACAAGGTGTCCTTTGCCATCAGTAGTCACAGCCTGTGGTCAGTGCCACAGGCTTTGGGTACAGCAGTGACCTGCTGCAGAGTGCTGTGTCCCAGGGACATCAGAGGGCAGGAGACCCCCAGAGAAGGGGATGATGTAGTTCTGCAGCCTGGGTTCTCACTCAGCTCCCTCTTGGGCAGTGTTCTGGTGTGTGTAACGTGGTCCAGTCCCTGCTTTGCAGCACAAACTGCTGGATTCCTCCATTTCTAGCATCCTTTTTTTTTTCTTTCCAGGCGTCTGGGTGCTGAGCTGGGGAAATCTTTGGTGTACCAGGAAACCAATGGAGGTGAGAGAAATCTCTACTATTTGCAACTGTTTTGAGGGAATCTTAGAAATGCTGGGTAGCTCCATTGGCCAGACCTGTCTAAAAAGTGCAGTGATGGAGCTGTGATGTTGCTGCTGCTCCTGGCAGTGCTAAACCTCCATGGCTGACCTTGGACAAGGCAATTAAACGTGCTCCTTGTTTTCCCTGGTTATCTTGTTTGTTTGTCCATCTGCAAACTCTCCTCCAGAGTCCTGCCTCAGGATTTAGCTGCTGCCAAATCTTTTATGCTCCTATGCTGAGCAAAACATCCCCAGGTTTAAAAGTAATGCCCTGCTTTTTCATTGTCTGCCTTGTGAACTTATAAATTATCCCTTTCTTTCAGCCCTTCACTGCCACACAGAATTTACAGCTGCCCTTGCTTTTAAAAGTGCAAATTCATGACTGTGCTGGGGAAAATGTCTCTTGGAGGTTGCTTTTGTTTTTAAAGAGGTTAACCCTCTGCAAGTGTCCATTTTCAGATGCTGGGCTAAAACACAAGGATATTGGCCAGCAGAGTTCTGTACCCAAGAGTCATTTACTGTTTTCAAGACCTCTGTTACCTTTTTTGCAAGAAAGTAGAACCAGAGAGCTGCTCCAGGCCTAGAGAAAGGGGTGAAGGATTTGTGGTAGTGCTGCTGCTGTTGCAGCTGCAACAAGCCTGACAGTGGGAGAGCTGTTGTGGGTGTAGCTGGGCTGGCTGCTGCATTCCTGCCTGGGAGAGCTCCCTGCCCTCGGGGGCTGCTTTCAAATCAGGTTGCTTGCTCCGAGGTCTGAAGTCGTTTTTCATGGCTGCACAGCAAATCAATCTGCTCTCAGCAGAGTCCTGTAGGGTTGCTGCCAGGGTGAGGCAATTAGGCTTGGAATTCCAGAGCTGAGGAATAGCTCCTGTTTGTCTCCTCCTCCTCACCCCTGCCCTCTAACTCATGGCTGGGTGGGAAATGAGTGGCTGAGGCAGGCACCTTGGGAAACCTGGAGTCACTGCTTTGGCAGAACTGCTTGGGGCTCAGCTTCAGGGACCACAGGAGTGGTGCTCAGCAGAGACCCAGACTTCCAGCCTCTGTCAGTGTTGAAATGTCTTGGCCTTGACAGTGAAACTGGGGAGTTCTTGCACTGAATTTGCTGCTGCTGGTGTTGCCTTGAGCTCTCCAGCCAGCATGGAGCTGATCCCATGGTAAGCTGTCAAAGAGCAAAGTGCAAAAAGTGCTGAGCTACCTTCTTGGAAGTACAGAAGGTTGTTCTGCCTTGAGTGGTTAATTGCTCACTAATGAATATGCTGTTGACAGCTTTCAGCACTCCGTGGAGGCGTGAGAAGGATTTCTCATTGAGAGTTAGGTAAATTGTCTTCTAAATTTTAAAATTCTAGTTTCTAAAATTCTAAATTAAAAGAAAAAAAAAGTCTGCTTTTGCTTTGTAAATACACTTAACTCAGTGGTATGGCATGCCAGCTCTACCCAGGTCCAGCCTTTGGAAAATCCACTTGGCTCATCTGCATATGTATGTGCACAAAGGGCAGAGGAGAAGTCCTCATCTGCCCTGACCAGGGGACAAGGTTGCTGCTACAACATGGTGTGTTTTCACTGTCAACCTGATGTTTGGAAACAAAACTGACTCTGTTTTCCATCCTTTTCAGAAACAAGAGTTGAAATCAAAGAGTCTGTCCGTGGACAGGATATCTTCATCATACAGACAATCCCCAGGTGAGGCACTCGGGGCTCAGTTTTGCACCTTAGATGTGCTTTGAACACCATCACAGGTATTCAGTATCAGCAGGTGGTTCAGTGGTTTGCTCACTGTTAACCAGCACAATAACCAGTGGAACTCATGCAGTGTTGTCATTGCTCTGACTTACATCTAAGGCCCCACAGTGGTGTTAAGTTGTTAACACTCCCAGGGGATTGATTGCAGCACTGAGATGCTTCCCATCAAATAGCTGGAGTGTGTCACTTGAGGCAGGGACAGGAGTGACTGATGGTTTCCACTGGAACATCCGTGGCCTGTGTGTTGGTGGCCTTTCAGGCTCAGCTGTTGGGTGATTTCTGACTGGCATTTCCATCCCAGGATGGCTGATTTCCTCAGCCTCACAACCACCAAGCAGCAGAGCCAGCATCAAACAGCAGCTCTTGCTTTCATTGCTGGCTGAATTACTCTTCCCCTTTTGCTGTAGTGATGTGAAACTGAAGTCAGGTGGAGTCCCATAAACCTGCCTCCTGTACTTTTACAGTTCTTGATGATGGTGGCATTTTGGGGGTTTATTTTGAGGTCTCCTAGGCTTGGAGTAAGAGAAGTGCTGCAAGTAAGCAGGGGGCTAGGAAACCATCTGTAACCCCAGGAACCTTGCTCCTTGCTGGCTCAGGAAGAGTAATGGGACAGCTCTAGGGTGATGGGAAGGGAGCCTACAAATAAATGACAACTGCAAATGGACTTACTGTGAGTAGGGGAGGTGCTGTTTTCAGAGATGAGGTGTTGTTATTAACAAAACAAGGATATTCCTGCTCTGGTAGCTTTTTCTGAGTTACCAAATTCTGCTCAGATTTTGGGGATCAGTTAGCAGAGTTCAGTTGTAGCTCAGAAGTAGCAGGGAGCATAATTGCCTGGGCACAGGATTTCTCCTTGCTTGCCAAAGAAATAGAGCCCAATGAGAATTCAAGTTCATTTTCTCTGTGAAATGCTTGTAAAGAAGTCAGTAGGACTATTAGACCAGCTTACTCCTGGAATTCCTCTTGCAGGCAGAATCATTTTCCTAGGGCTCATCTCTCTTCAGAGAGATGCCCCAAGTGTTTCCTCCCTCAGGGAGCAACTAAATCTCTGCAAGATGAAAATCCCCTGCTGTAGGATTATGTTTCGGGTGAATGGTGCCATTCTGTTGTCCCTTGTGAAAGAGTTCTCTGAAATAACTTGTAACTGAGAGCTGTGTAAACATGAAACAGATCAAGTGTTCAGAGAGGGCTAACTCAGAGCATTAGGGACAGGAACAGTTTTGGGAGGGGAAAACCTCCCCTCTGGTTTTAACTTGTTGATCCCCTTGTTTTTCTATTAACTGAATTCAGTGTTTTGGGCCAAGAAATTGATCTTTTTCAGCCAGAATGTTCAAGGCCCTCCAGGTGAGGAGCCAGTGTTGTGCAGCCAAGTCATCTTTCATTCCTAAACTGCAGCTGTGCCTTGCTGCATTGCTAGAGAGGACAGATTCAAGGACATCTCAATTTTGCAGTGGGTTTCAGGAGAGTCAAAACAACAACTCTGTGGAATAATCTAAGAATAGGACTTCCATGCTCAGTAGTGGTTTGAAAAGAAAATATTAAGACTTGTTAGTACAGAGAGAAACAACCTTGTTATGCTGCAGTGTGAATTCACAGTCTGCATCTTAAATGCACAGAGAGAACAGAAAGACCTGAATATTTGATACAGGCTCTCTGCTGTAAAAGCTGTAGCACAACCAAAAAAAAAGGTGCCAAGGACAGTTGCCATCCAAGACTGGTGTGTGGACTGGCATTTGTGTGAGGGAAAATCAAATAGCTCATGTTCACGTGGTAGAAAAATGAATGAGTTGTTGATTTTTGTGATACCCTAAAGGCAAAAGGAGACTTTCAGTGCTGAGTGTCGTGCTGATTGTTGCAAAGTCCGTGGACAGTGTCACAGAAGGGGTTTGCTCAGCCTCCAGAGCAGAGGTGCCCAGGGATGGCCCAGGCAGAGATAAGGAGCAGCAAGGGAGGCTCTGGAGTGGCAGGCAGGCTGTGGGGGATAGCTGAGCTGTCTCTGAGTGTCCTGGTAAAGAGCTGCCAGCCCCTGTGTGAGGTCTTGGCTCAGCCCTCCCAGCAGTGACTGACTGAGATGGCTTCAGGGCTGCATGGGGAGGGCAGCAGGCAGCCTGGGATGCTCTCCTGGGTACCTGTTTTGGAGATGCTGGGGCTGGGCTTCCTCCACCAATGTCATTTTGCCCTTGGCTGGGGTCCCCTTGCACAGGAGCAGATCAGTGATGGCTCAGCATGAAACCATCTCAGCCCACCCACCCTGGGCCCTGCTGAGGGACACATCCACCTCTGCCTGGTGCCTGTGCTGGTCTGCAGGAGCTTCCCAGAGCCCAGCTTGGGATCCTGCTTCAATACTGGGAGAAATACCCTTCCTGAATAACTTCTCCATCAGCTGGTGTCCTGCAGCAGCACCAGGACTACTGGTGCCTTTTGAAGTCCCAGTCTTGTTGTCTACCTGCTTTCCATGTGAATATTTTCAAAGAGTAAGTTCAGAAATAATGATGAGAAATACTAGGTTTCTCAGATAAACTTTAAATAGGCTCCAGTTTGACCACTTTGTTTTTATATGACACTGATAGTAGCATCTTTTTCTTCTCTCACAGCCCCATTGGCACTGCTAAATCACCAAAGGGAAGAAACAGTTCTTTGTTTGCTCGTTGTCCTGTGTGGCAGGGGGCTGTGTTTTATGTAATTCTTGGCTGGGTGCTCCAGAACCAACAAAGCTTTCTTGTGTGTAAATGACATTGTGTGCTGGGGCTGGCAGGGACAGCAGAGACCCAGAGCCTCACAAAAGAAGAGGCACAAGTGGAGGTTAATTTCCAAAGGAAAGGGAGAGCAGTGGGGAAATGGAAATGGTCAGAGGTTTGTCATGGGTCAGCTGTCTCAGGAGGAAAACAGGGCCTGAGCAGTGCCTGGGTGATGGCCAGAAAGCTCTGCAGAGCTTTGGGCTGCTCTGTTTATTCCTCTGCTGCTGTGTGGGCCCAGTGAGCCCCTGCCCTGTCACCATGGGCTGCACAGCTGAGCCACTCCAGCACTGCCCCCCTGACTGGGCTGGGGACCTGGTGTGTCACTGGGAAACCCCAGGCAAGGGGGTCTGTGTGGTAGGGGTGCCTGTCCTGCCATCTGGAGCTCCTGCTCTTCAGTTCCCAAAAGTTTTTGAGTCAGTCTGTGATGATGCAGACAGTGTCTCTTGGTGTTGGTCTGAAGAACTAAACAGGAACTAAGGGCTTAGCTTTTTTCCCTGTTTCAAAAATCAATTAAAATGCAGATTTATGTACTCCTATTGGGCCACTCCAGTAATAGGGGGGAGCAAAGTGTAAATGGGATATTTCTGTCTCATGACCAGTGACAGGACTCAAGGAAACAGCATGAAGTTGAGTCAGAGGATGTTTAGGTTGATGTCAGGGAAAGGTTTTTCACCCAGAGAGTGGCTGAGCACTGGAACAGGCTCCCCAGGGAAGTAGTCCCAGCACAAAACCTGAGCTCCAGAAGCATTTGTGCAACACCCTCAGGGACAAGGTGGGATTGTTGAGGTGTCCTGTGCAGGACCAGGAATTGTACCCATGATCCTGATGGAGCCCTTCAAATCAGCATATCCTATGATTCCTCTGTTACTTTTTTATTTGGTTATTTTTTCTTTCAAGAAACAGTCCTTTAGCTTTTCCTGTGCTGTTATTCCTTCCATTGCTAGACGAGCTAAAGAGTGTGCAGAGGCTGACCAAAGTGCTATGTCTGGAGTTTGTACTGCTCCAATTGTAATATTTAAGGCAGGAAAAATAACCTGCCTTACACTGTTAAAGAGGAAAATACCCTAAGAAATCCAGTATGGATGAAGTTGTGTTGGCTGCATGTGTGCTGCTTCTTTAAAAAACTACTTTATTTCAAATTACACTGTATCTAGTGACATTTGCTCAGAACTAAATTCTGTACAAAGCCTTTTTTTGTCTGATGGTGGAGGGAAATCATCATACACGTTATGTTAGAATGTAAAATCAAATTGCAGTTCACAGTTCTTGAGTGTCGTGTCCTGTATGTGTAAGAGTTGTTTGTAATTTGTTGTGGTGTGGTGGAATGAGCTGTGTGGCTGCAGTCTGGGTCTGGAATACATTAGCCTGAGATGTAGCATTATTTGCTTGGAATTTTGGTGAGGGGTGGTCTGGGTATAAATGTCAAAGGAGTTGCATTGGAAAAACACCTGCTAATATTTGGATTTGTGTTCAAATCTCCTAGAGATGTGAATACTGCTGTCATGGAGCTGCTGATCATGGCCTATGCACTGAAGACTTCCTGTGCCAGGAACATCATTGGGGTCATCCCCTACTTCCCCTACAGCAAACAGAGCAAAATGAGGAAGAGAGGCTCCATAGTCTGCAAGCTGCTGGCTTCAATGCTTGCTAAGGCAGGTGAGTGTCCCAGGGAGCAGCAGCACAGCAGCCTTGGTGCTGCTGGCCATCCCAGAGCTCATCTGTGCTTCCATTCTCCTCTTTGCTGTGGGCATGTGTTGCTGAGATCTTGAGCCACTTTGAGGGAATTAATTTTCTTTCAGCTTTCTTGTGTTTCTTTGTAACTTGCACCTGGGGAAGTGGCCTAGAAATGTTATAGTGAGGTACAGTGCCAGCCCAGTGCTGTGGCATCCCATGCCTGATTCTCATGATGTCTGAGGAACTTTCTGTGCTAATCTGTTTATAATTATTTTATGACATGGCATAATAGCCTGAGTAATAGCTAAAACAGTCTGGAAAATGGGGGTGTTGCACTCCAGCCTCGTGGGAATATTTTCAATAAATTGTTGTCTTTTTTCCCCCTTAGGTTTAACACACATCATCACTATGGACCTTCATCAAAAGGAAATCCAAGGCTTCTTCAGCTTTCCAGTAGACAACCTGAGAGCATCCCCTTTCTTGCTTCAGTACATTCAGGAAGAAGTGAGGTTACTCTAGTTCTGTGTATATCAACTTGCCTCAACTCATTTTAATGTGATGGCAGCACTGGGCCTCTGCTTAAGTAGAGGTGGTGGTGTCAGTCTAGGTCAATCCTTGTGTTAATGAATTCTTTCTCAGGGGGTTCCTATTTCATGTTTCATGGAAGGATGTTACACTCCTCTGATTGGGTAGAAACTGAACTGCAGCACAAGCAGGAGAGGAGCTTGCTCTCTGTGGAGTTAGTGCCATTTGAGAGATGCTACTTGTGCTCCTGCCTCTAATCACCTCTGAAATCCTGTTAAACTGCTCCCCCTCTCCCCTTGTGCTGTGCTGGATTTCTGACTGCTCTGAATTATTGATAGACTTTGTCTTGGGCTGAGTGTAGGAGTGCTGAGCGCAGCAGGGCTGGGAGCAGGGCATGGAGGTTTTATTCTCCATGTGCTAAAGATGATGATTTATTCCCACATGGTGAGAGCATGGCTTCCCCATATGGAGAGGGTTAAACATAGTGAATATTCCCACCTTTGCAGAATACACAAATTCTGGTGTTGGAAGCAAGTGCAGTTGCTTCTCTAGTTTCTTGTCACAGAATGAAAATTTGGTTCTGAGGAGGAGGATGGGTGAAATTATTCAGCCATGTATCAAACCATTTACTCCCTAGCAAGAAGGTCTTTTTTTTTAATTAATTAACTTTTTATCACATCCAGATTCCAGACTACAGAAACGCAGTTATTGTAGCCAAATCTCCTGGTGCTGCTAAAAGGTAAATGGATGCTTTGCTTGCTGGTTAAAAGTTACTTGAAAAATACCTGAACTGGTGGAAATTATACCAGGGAAAGTATGGGAGGGTTGGCAGATGGATTGACAATCTGGTCATAATTCCTTTGTGGCTGGAAATCTGGAAATGGGATGGATGTGGTGCAGATTGGCAGCTGAACTTTGTATTCCCACCCCATGGGAGTAAACTCTGGTTTCAATGGTTCACCTGGGGTCAGACTTGCTGCTGGAGTTCCAGCAGTGCCTGACCATCTCAGAAAGCATTTCACATGTGGATGAACACATGTGAAATGAGAAATGAGACCCTGTGGTGGAGCCCAGGGGCAGAATGGGCTTTGGGATATTATGGGGAATGAAGAGTCACTTGCAGTGAGGTTTCTTACAGAGGCGCTGCCTTTGCTCGCCGTGGGTCTGGGAGAGATTTGCTGTGCTGGGCTCTGAGCTGCACCAGCCCAGCACTTCCTGAGGGGCTGTTTTTGCCTTGCAGGGCTCAGTCCTACGCCGAGAGGCTGAGGCTGGGGCTGGCAGTGATCCACGGGGAGGCTCAGTGCACGGAGCAGGACATGGACGACGGGCGGCACTCCCCTCCCACGCTCAAAAATGCAACTGTGCATCCTGGCCTGGAGCTGCCATGTAAGATCAAGCTTCTCTGCTTACCTTTGGGAGGGGAAAAAAAGAAAAATCTGGTGGGAAATTCCTGTTGTGTGAGTGTAGCGAGTCAAAAGGTAGACCAGTGGAATTTTTTTCATAGAAAGATTGATATCAGTGAGTTGTGGGAGAAGTCACAGAGGAAGGTTTTTATTTAACTCCTGGCCATGCAGAGCATTAGTGTTTTCTCCTTGGCTGTGCCTGCTCCTCCATAGTGTTAGGCTGCCAAACCTCTGATGAAGGTGGTGCTTTTACAGTGTTCAGCAACAGAATTCATTGAGCTGATAAAACAAGGGAGATGTAAAAGTGTAGGTAAGAAGATAACTACTGAGACATGCTGTTGACTCCGTTGGGGAGGGGAGGACTGGTCTTTATCTTGTCTTCTCTGCTGCCTTTTTTACTGCTGGAAATTTTCTTCACCTTGGCACCCAGGTGATCATATTCCAATGTCTGTTTCTACAAGGTTTTGAGTTTTGTGTGGCTGAGGTGAATAAATTCTCCAGGAGCTTTGCTGCTTCTGGAGCTCTTGCCATTGGTTTGGGAGCAGAGAGCAAAACAAAAAGAGGTGATTTGTGTTCTGGGAGATGCCATCCTCAGGATTGCTTCTATTCCTGCAGCAGTCAAATGACAACAGTACAATCAAAATGCAGCTCCCTTTTGGGAGGATTTTAGCTTTCTAGGCAGGTGGTGGTTTGACAGAAACTGGGAGCAGGAAGGTGGCTGAGAAGTGCCCATGGGAAAGGCTGTGTGCTGCTGTGTGTGGCAACACCAGCAATGGTTTGGGCTACTGATAATCATCTTATCT
Source organism: Thryothorus ludovicianus (assembly GCA_013397245.1). NCBI lineage: Eukaryota > Metazoa > Chordata > Aves > Passeriformes > Certhiidae > Thryothorus > Thryothorus ludovicianus. The sequence goes on from VZTB01003734.1 coordinate 495,564, forward strand.
TTGGAAATTTAGGGAGAACATCCAACCAGTTTGTGGGCAGCTTGTGGAGGGGAGGCAAGTAAGACTGCAATATTTCACATCACCTCAGTTGTGTCTCACTGGAATACAATCAGTTAAACAGTGCTTTTGTTGCTGGTGAAACTCCTCTTGGGCCTTGGGAGGCAGGTGGAGTTTGGTAATGAAATTTGGGACTTTATTGTTCTCCTTCTGACAAGGGGCTTTTTTTCATGCCTGTCCAAGAAAGCAGGAATTTGCATGGTTATTCTTCACTTTCTACTTCCCCTCCTGTTCTGGAGGATGCTGTCCTCCAGAATATCAGTAGCTGACATTTGTCTGCTACAGAGGAATTGATGTGATTGTGTTTTTATTTCCAGCCATGTCACTTCAGAGAAGCTCAGCTGTGGAAGGTTGTGCTGCTGGAGAACCCTATAAATGGTTGTTCATACAGAAATGTGCCCCTGTCCAGTTTAGTTATGAATCCAATGGAAAATTGTTTTCAGTCCTCAGCTATCCAAACACAGACTAATTTGCTGTGTATCACGACTTTCTTATTTTATTTCCTGCTGCACAAACTCAGCATTTAATGACCTTACACCCCAGCATGCCTAAGGCACAGGGTAAAACAGTGGAGCTGAGGCTTGGCAGCTCTCTGTCACAGGGTGGATTGTGGGGCAGACTTGTCCAAAATTCTCAGTAAAAGTTGCTTTTCTCTGCAGTTTTCCACACCTGAGAGATAGCTGGTTTTGAGTGAGCTGTGTTGTGGAGGTGCAGAATTCTGAGGTTATCCCTTATCTGAAGGCAGTCTGTGCATTCTGGTGGTGTCACAATCTCTGCCAGACAGAAAGTGCAGCTGGGATGGCAATGCTGTGAGTGTCTGTGCTGACCCTCTCTGCTGTGCCTCATTTCTTGTCCAGTCAGTGATTTGAAAAGCATCTCCCCACCTCAAATGTCACATAATTCCAAACCCTCATTCAGCTCTCCCTTCCTGGTAGTGAAAGCTCTGAGGGCAGAGTGTAGCAGGTTTCAGTTCTGTGAAAGGTTTCTGGTTGTGAAAGGTCAGACACGTGCTGCTGCTCAGAACTGGATGTTCCTTACACCAAAACTGTCCCCAGACCCTCCAATTGTCAAAACTGAAGTGGTCTGTGAGTCTGCCTGGCTCAACAACCAAACCTGGGTCTGGCAGGGAGAAGGTTGAGGATGTTCCTGGGGAGTGGCTGAGACATCTTATGGAGCACCCCACTCTGGGCTACAACCAGGAGAGTGTGGAGCATCCCAGACTTGGCAACTGAAGCTGCAGTTGTGTTAGAGCCAGGAGAGGGGTACAGCCTGTGTCTGGGAGCAGCCCCAGAGCCCCAGAGTGATGGTTTGTGCTTTGTGCCATTCTCCATGAGCTCCTTGGGGAATTGGCTGGGCTCCTGTGTCCTGGCATGCACCTTCTCCCCCTGCTCTAGCAGGCATCATGTGCCTCTAATTAATGAGTGCTAGGCAGTGTAATGGCTTATTTATTGTCCTGTGAGTGTGGCCTGATGTGATATTCTGATTCGTAGGGAGCCACAACACAAAAATGCCAGAGGTGCTTCTATTGGCACTTAAAATGCTGTGCTGGAGTGGCAGCAAGAGCCCAGACCACTGCAGCCCCTGAAATCAGAGCCTTGGAGACAGGACATCCCTCCAAGGTTATTCCCTTTGATTGTGTGCTTTTGTGTCTCAGAGCTTGCAGCTGGCTCGGGGCTGTGCCTTCACAAATGCACGGGGACTCTTTGCATGTTTCCTGGAGAAAAAGAGTGGAGCACCATCTGTTAAATCATTCCAGTGGCTTTGGAATTCAGTGCTTTGTACAGAGAGCCAGTGGGCTGCTTGAATCCCTGAGCCCAGCAAACTGCCACAAAAAGGGAGTTTGGGGGAAAAACTGGAGTGACCATGGGTCTGTTCCTGCTTCCCTACCCCCCTCTTGCCTGTGTTCAGGCTGGGCACAGGGATGTTTTCTGTCCTTCCAAAGTTGTCTCTACATGAAACAATTCATTCTTGAGCAGCCTTTTGCTCCCAGGCTCTGTTGTAAATGCAGCATTATATTTCTTGGTGATTGTCACTTTCAGTCACACTGTCAGCTCCAAACAGAATTTATTTTAGTATTTCTTAACCCATTTTTGACCACTTAATTAGAGCAACATGTTTACACACCTGGGAATGCTCTTTCTTAGTGTCAGGGATCCTGCTTTTAACATGTGTTACTTTGGTGTATATTATACACATCTGAATGAAAGTGTTCTTTGATATTCTTGTTTTATAAAAAATGGTGGTTGGTCTAGTTTTTCCTCTTTTATTTTTCCCCCCTCAGAAGCTACAGATACCACAAGCATCTTTTCTTACTCTCCAGAAAAAGTCAGCAACTCTTTAACCCAAACTTGTACACGACCCAAGGGGTTACACCATGGCTTATTTCTGTAACCCTCTTCTGTCCAAAAACATGGAGGGTTTGTGTCTGGGAGGAAAATATTCTTTATTATTTGAATCATTTTTCAAGGCACGTCCCCCTGGCAGTTCTGACTTGCACATCTTGGTATGTCCAAAGATTTTGAAGAAGAAACTGGCTGCACTAACCTTTGTGTAGGCTCTCATCACCTTGGAGCAGTTGAGATTTAATGTGGTTGTGGGTAGATCTTTGGCTTGCAATTTTTTTTTTTCTTTTTTTTTGCAGAGAAAATTGAACAAGGAAAAGGGAGAACATCTCTTTAAGATCCGGGTAGGTCGACACGTTGCCTACCATTCTTTAAAAATAAACCAAAATTGAAATACAGCTTTTAAAAAAAAACAGACAGAGATGCAAAGCACTGCTAATGTTGCTGGTTGCCATGTTAGCCTTTAAGCTTAGCAAGGAATGTGTCTGCATCCTTCATGGAGTAGAAGGATACTGATTTGCTGAAACTCCATGTCTCTGTGAGTAAAACAGTGCTGAATTTCAGCTCCCCCAGTCCTGTTCACCATTTGTGTAGAAAAGTTTCCCCTGGCCTGGCTGTTGTAAGCAGAGATGGCACTCCTCAGTGGATACACACAGAGGCTGGGATGGCAGCCAGGTGGAATCCTTTTGGTACTCCACAGCTCCCACCAGGAGCTCTGTTACTGTCCAGACTAGACAGTAAACTCAGAACTAATCTAAGCAGGTCAGTAGTGCCTGTAACTGAAATCTGTGATCTGCTTATCCCTCGTGGTGCTCAATCTTCATTTATTACAAATAATCTTCCTTCTCATAATATTTTTGCTTCAGGATTTAGACATGACTTTGCATTTGATAGGAGGCTCAGAAATAACCATGCAAGGGAGGCTGAGGAGTCTGTGCCATGAAGAGCTGTTGATTAACTCTTCAGTCCAAGGTAGCTGTGACTTTTAACTGCAAAACCTGGCAATGAGAGATGGGACTTTGGGTAAAACAGAATTACTGGACACTTTTTATACAGTTTTGGTAGGTCATGGATGTGAAGAACAGCTCCACACAAGAATCTTTGAAGTTGTGGTCCTTATAATTGCTTTTATCATGTCCCTCAGTGTGAATCATTCACCCAGCTGTGCTTCCATTCCCAGGCACTGATGAGATATGGGAATAGTACTGGATCATCCTGCTGTGCAGGATGGGGAGTTCAGTGTAAGACTTTTTTTGGTGAGGAGAGCAGAGATCAATATTCAGACAGGCTTTTTGGTGGACAATGGCTTGTGTTCTGCTGCTCTACATTGGAGTGGATTATCCTAAAAGGGAAAAATCTGAACTCCTTGAGGCCTTTTCTTGAGAATCCTCTGTGGCTGGAGTCCTGACAAGACCTGAGTTTACAAAAGGAGGGGCACCAAGTAGGTAGGACACTTGGTAGGACACTGCACTCACTGTGGAGAGTAGAAAATAGGAGTGTGGAGGTGGGCCAGGTAAGTGTTACAAAATGCTTGGCTTCAGTGGTTAGATCAGCCCAAACTGTCACCTACTGACACATCTGCCCACCACAGTGTCCTTTCCATGCTGTAAGATTTTGTGTCAGCCCCCCTTGGCAGATGGACAGTGAGTCCCTGGCATGTACTGGAGGTTGGTTGCTGTTTGGTGTAAGTCTGAAGGCTGTGTCACATCTGGACACTCTCAGGGCTTCTTAATTCAGATCTCTGGTGTTTTTATGATGCTGCTGGAATTTTGGCAGGATGTGGTTTTGCATGAACTCTGTCAGGAGGGAATGGAGCCTCATTTCCCAGTACATCTCTTCACTGTGTGTCAGGTAGCACAACTTGTCAGTGTATCCTTTGATCCAATTGCTGGTTGCACTGGGCTTGTTGAAGTGAGTTTCAACTGGATTTTGTCCTACTCTTCCTGTTAATCCACTTAAAAAATAATCAGCAAATTTGCTTCTGCCAACTTCCTTAAGCTTTCTTTGCCTGAGCAGGTGGTATTAAGGTTCTTACACCCTCTCAAAGACCCCTCTGTATTTGGTGATGTGAGAAAGCAAATGAGCTGCAGTGCAAGTCTCTGATCCTACAGATGATTTACTGAGTCCAAGAGGTGAAAAGTTGCACCTTGTAAAGCATCTGCCCTTTGAGAGGTGCTGCTTGCAGAGCCCATTTGTTGTTCCCAGTCATGGAATGAACCCTTTTTCAAGTCCTGTGCTGGAGCACAGAGAAGGTCACTGATATTGCCCATAAACCAGGTGCTGATTTGTAACTCTTCTTGCACAGGGGTCTGTTAGAGAGTTGGAATTGCTTTCTGTTTCTGAGATCAGTACAAAATCCCCACAGAAACAGCATTTCCTCTTTATGCAGCAGTGCTGCTCATTTGAGGAGAAAAATGATGGTTAAATGAAGGTTTCTCACTTAGAGGGGTGTCAGGATCATGTAAATCTCATCAGTGTGAGATATTTAATGGTTCAGCCTCTTGTCTGGTGAAACTGTTGGGGTTTGACTCAAGCCTGACTCACCTGGAATCTTTTTTTTCCCTTCTTCTTTAGTGATGATGGCCAAGGAGAAACCGCCAATAACCGTGGTTGGAGACGTTGGAGGAAGAATTGCCATCATTGTGGTATGAGTGTGAGGGGAACAGATGGGGGGTGGCTTCCTCACAGCATCTTTGCTTCAGCTGCTCTATCCCTGAGGGTTGGAGGGATGGCTGGGATAGGAGTGGGAATGTGTTTTTTAGACACTCTTTTCTCCAGTCGTGCTGGTGGCCTTGGTTATTTCAACTTTCTGTTGAAAGCCATTTGCACTTCAGCTCTTTAAGGCTTAAAATCTCCTTTATTCTCTTGATTCTAAGTGTCAGGGGTCTGCAAGTAATGAATAAATCCAGGTCACACAAACTCCTGAAGTGTTAAAAAAAACCCAAACAAACAAAAAACTTGCCAAGCCTCTCTTACTTGCTGTGCCATACTGCAGTGTAAGTAATCAACATGCAGCTCCTACCCCATGAAATAATATGCCTTGCTGATGATAAACTGCAAGTGCATGTGCAGGGACTGATTTGTTTCCAAGACACAACATTTGTTCTCCACACTAGCAAAAAGGGTCATTAAACCAGGGAAACAGCATTCACAGATTAGTCATGCACGTGCCTGTCCTCACCAGCAGCTGAAGTAGACAGGGATTCTATTTTTCATCTGTGTGCATGGCCAAACCTGCAGTGCCCTGCAGACCCTGCCCTGCAGGCTCTGTAAACTCCTGGGTTTGATGTTATTTCTGTTTCTACTCAGGATGACATCATTGATGATGTGGAAAGCTTTGTAGCTGCTGCAGAGATTCTGAAAGAGCGTGGAGCCTACAAGATTTTTGTGATGGCTACTCATGGGCTCCTGTCAGCAGATGCCCCTCGTCTCATAGAGGAATCCTCCATTGATGAGGTGAGTCTGCTCTCTGCTCTCCAGACTGCAGAGGAGGGGCTGGCACCAAAACTCACAAATTTGTATCTTTCTCATGGCACGTAGCTCATGTCTGGAATTACTCATTTAATCAGGTGCTTTCAGTTAGCTGGTTCTTCACTGGAACAAAAAAAAAAAAAAAAGTATATGTGATTAATACTTGCTCAGATCAGATCTGCTTCCCTGAGTGTATTTTCTCCCTAATAGAAATATTAGTCATCCCTGCCTGGACAGTTCCCTCCCTGCAGCTGGGGCTGTGTGGCTGCATCTCACTGGGCAGCCCCTCTCCCCCAGCTGGTCCATGGAGAGGACAGGATTTCAAACCTTAGGAATGGATCCTGTGATCTGAGTGGACCCTTCAGCCTGTTGGAAAGTGCTGGTTATGCTGGTGCTCTCATGTCAGAACAGTCTCTGTCTCTGCTATATTGCAGAAATTCTGACAATGTACAGTCTTTTTACCTCAGCTAGAGATGGGCAAAAGAAGCAGCAACTCCTCAGGTCTCGTGTTCAAGGTTGTTTATTTTCTCTTATCTAAAACATTCTTTCTGTGCCCTGCCGAGCTCCTTCTAGCAAGACAGTCGAAGGCCTTCTCCCACCCTCAGAGGTGGTGCTTATCTTTTATACTAAAAGTTACGTGCAGATTATNTGGCAATGGTTCCCATGGGCTAAAATCCAAACCCCAGGTGTTCTGGGCTGTGTGCCAAGGTCTCTGAGACCCCTGCCCATGTTCCTGAACCTCCAGGACAGCCAGAGGCGAATCCTGTGTTCCCACACTCTCAACAGACTGTCACAGAGGGGAGACCATTTATTTTAATCTTTTTTGCTAATATGCAAGGATTTCTCCCCCTGAACAGCAGCACCGCACCCCTCCTGGAGTCAATCTAGCTGCTTAGGGGAGGGAGAATGTTCCAGCAGCACACCTTCCCTTCCTTTGACCCCCCATAGGTGGTGGTGACCAACACTGTTCCTCACGAGGTGCAGAAGCTGCAGTGCCCCAAGATAAAGACTGTGGATATCAGTTTGATCCTCTCGGAAGCCATCCGGCGCATCCACAACGGCGAGTCCATGGCTTACCTCTTCCGCAACATCACCGTCGACGACTAAACCCGAGCCTGCCCCCGCCCTGGATTCCACAAGAGAAGGAAATCTGCATGGAAAGGCAATCCCATAAAACATAGGCATAACACAACTGTTTATTTTTGTAGGAGCGGTTGAGGTTTTTCAGGGTTTTGAGCCGTGAGATCTAATAGAAAAAGAAAAAAAAAAAAATCAACCTGACCAGCACTTTACAAGTGAATAGAAGGGGCCACTGGCAGTAGGGAGGATCACATCTTAATTAAGAGAGATGGAGAAATGAGGTGGTGTTGAATTTTTAAGTTCCTTTAATGATTTTTTTTTTTTTTTAGGGTGTTATCTCTTGCCCTGTAGGGGCAGAAAGAAAAGCTAAACAGAAGTAGCTGTCAGCTTGTGAGAAGGGAACAGAGACTGCTCATTGCTGTGTGGGCAGCAAGAGCAGTCTTTGGGGTTGTTTCTGCCTGTGTCTCACCCCAGAGCACGGAAGGGAACGTTCAGGCTGTGCTGCTGGCAGGGCTGAGCCAACAGCAGCTCTGTGCCAGCTCTGTGGCCTCTCCTCTCCTGCACAGCAGAGCAGGGACTTTCATCAAAATTAAGTCAGCAGAACATCCTGAAAGGACAGCTTAGGGCAACCCATTGGCAGGGCTGCTCCCATCCCTGGGTCAAGGAGCTGGGAACAGGCTCACATGTGTGTCCCAGCAGGGCAGGGAATGCTAGTTAATGTGTTGGCCTTTTCATTTTGCAAGCTTTGGGTCATTATTGCTCTTCAGTGACAAGTCACGTGAGGGTCTTGGTCCTCACTGGAACACTTGTCTGCACTGCAAAACCAGGCATGGTTTTTGGAGTTGCCTGGGGCTGAGTTTGTGGCAGAGTCTTGTGGGGAAGGGAAGTTGGAACAATATCTGCTTCTAATGCAGCTGTGCTCTCCAAAACACTAACACTGAACCTGCAATAAAAAGTGTAAGATTTTTTCAGCTCTGGTGCTTCCTGTGAATCCTGTGCCCTCTGAAGAGCTGCTGTGTGGATTCAGTGGGGCTGTTGCTGTAACAAGGCTCCCTTGGCAGCTTGCAGCCTTCTTCCACTGGGAGGTAGGACTGGCTGATCACTCCTTTATTGAGTGATGCTAATTTTGGGGTGGAGGGGACATCTGAGGAAGCAGCACTAGATGCATGTAGAGGGTTTTGTCTCCAGGATGCTATAAGGATAAACTCCTAAACTGATTTTTCCTCTGGAGTATGTTTGTCTCATCAAGAAAAACCTACATCACTAGTCTGCTAATATCAGGAACAAATAAAAGCTGCTGGGAGCAGTTGCTTCAACAGCACAAGAAATGTTTAGTTGTTTAGTTTTGGTTATCCTTATTCTACACTTTTCTATTCCACTCCATCTAAAATGTGCCAGTGGGCCAGCAGTGGCTGAGCAGGACAAGCCTTGAACATCAGGCAAGCAAATGGACCTCAGCATGGAGTGCTTGAACCACCCTCAGTATCCAGCATGAATTAAACCTCCACACCAAATTCCATGAGGGGTGTGCAGGACTGGGTGAAATATCAAAGCTGTTGATGGGTTTTCCTGATTTTTTAAAGTACCACGAAGAAATCTCAGCCTGGCTCCTTGGCCTGGAGGGGTGACATGATGCTGTACTGCAGGAATTGAACATTGGATCATTGGATCTGTGGAGTCCTAGCAGATGCCTGTGCCCTCTTTCTTCTGAGCCAGTGCTGGACAATGTTCTGCATCCAGTGTTAGAAGTGTGAGCAGTATTGCTGTTCTCTCCCCTTCAAAGTGCTTGTCACACCTGCCAGGAGCAAGGTTGGGGCACATTGAGGGTTCTTGCCCCATTCAGGCTTGCTTTTGCTGTGCTGTCTTTGGGTACAAACCATGGAATCAGCCCCACTGAGCAGAGGGTTGTGCCTGTGTGCCCTGGGCCATTGTCCTGAGTGAATGTTTGATGGTTGCTTAAAGAATCAGGTTTAGTGTAGAAGTGAGTTCCACAAAGTTGTTGGCAAGGTTCATTCTACTACTTACTGTGTGGTAAAAGCAAACTAAAATCTAAAACCAATCAATCTAAACCCAAAATCGACTGAAAAATTATCTACATTGAGGCTGGGGAGGAGGGAAGGGTAAAGGTAGGATAGGGCAAGGATAAAAAGGAAACCTGTGAAAAGGTGAGTCCTGAGGTTCAAAGTAGATCCCCTTGCAAAACTGAACCCCAGACCTGACCAACAGTTTAGGCCCAAAGGTTCAACAGCACTTGACAGCATAAGCTATTAAGCTATTGCTTATGCTGAAGTTAATTTAAAATTTCTTACAGCATTTACTTAAAAATCTAAAATACTTCAGAATCTAGGAGAGCAGCATCCACAGTGTATTTGCTCAAGTGCTTTCCCACTCACACACAGACCTGAAGGAGCCTGTAGAAGGTACCTCTGAAAAATTCCCCTCAAGCTCCTGGAAATACATCAGATGTCTTTGCATCTTCTCAGCAGGCAGAGGGTTGAGCCTCGAGGAATGGTTGTAATTCCTTTCCATCCTGGCCACAATTCAGGTCAGCAGCTTTCTTTGAAAGTTTGATAACAAAAATGTTGTTCTGCTTGGGTTGTTATTCAGGCAAGACAAATAATTTTCCAAGGCTGTTTGTTAAAAAACAGGAGCTTGTTAGACAGCACAAGTTCCTGGGAGCAGACAGTTTCTGATAAGACTGAGAGTTGCTGAGCCCAGGTGCTGTTCTCAAGGCCAAGCCTAACAAGCATTTCTCAGATCACAGTGCAGCCCAGAATCCACCCCGTGACTAAAGACAACTTCTCTTGCTCCACAGAGTGGCCATGTCTTGCCTCTGTGCCTATAAACAGGGATTTATTACATTCAAATTATAAATGGAGGGAAATTTTGGATCAAGTTAGCTAAATACTGTGATTTTTAAGACCGTTGAATGTGATGGAACAATATTATATATGCAGGGACATTTGTGGGACAGTGCTACCTGTCTAGCTAATAGAAACACTCCAACATATAGAACACTACATTAAGCATAAAATGTCAGAAATCAGCAAAGTTACAGCAGGATGCAACATTAGATCTGGAATTCCTGTTGCTGTGGGCAACCACCCAAACACAATTGCCACCAGTGATGTTCTCCATTTCTCATCATTGATATTTCTCTGTGTTTGATCAGCAGTGATTAGAGCTCTGTGTCCATTCCTTCTGATACCTTCCAGCACTCAACACAGCTCGTCGTGCTGCAGTAATTTTTCCACCAGTGCAAGGTTCATTCCAGTGGGGGTGAGCAGGAAATCTTGCTGGGGTGTGTGGGTAGGTTGTAGCAGTTCATGGGTTGTGACAGAATTCAGTAATTGGAGTTGCATCCCTTAATCTTGGAGAAAACTACAGACCCAAATGTTTGAGTGATGGCTTATTTCTATAGTGGTATGGTATCACAAATAGTTCTTACTCTTCCCAAAGTACGTAAGTACAGTTTCAAGCATTTCAACAGGAGGTATTTCAAAATGACAAATGTTTTGTTCATTGCCAAGACAAATGTCTTGGGCATTATTGGTGTTACTTTCACAAATAAATCCCTGTTGTTCCTGTACAACACACACATCAACAGTGACAGCTTGCCATTTGTTCCCATTTTGTTGGGCCCATACTTTGTGTTGTATTGGAAATAATTCCGTGGTGATTTAACCCCAGGGCAGTGGTTGGGTGTATGGGGTTTACCAAAGCACTGGGTATTGTTAAAGCAAAAGCTGTGGCTTTACTGTTGGTAGAGTCAGAAGTGACATTAACTAGATGCCACCAAGATTGAAATTCTCGTTCAAATTTGTTTGCATTATCCCTGATTACCTTTTACATTTCAATGGTCAAGGTACCCCCATAGCTTTCCCTTACAGTTGCTGCTGCAGTAAATTGTCTCCAGCACTGAGCTTGGATGCAGCTGCAGAATGAGCAGGACAGGGAAGAGGAAGAAGCCTGCTGCCTGTGTCCATCTTGCTCTGTCTTATGGTTTCAATTTCTCTCCCCCATCAGATGCAAGTGCAATGCTGTCTCAAACTTGTTCTTTGAGTTTCCCAAGATGCAAACTTGGTCCCAGAAAAGTGCTGTCCTGCCTCCAAAAGACTTCCTTTTCCAACTGCATCTTCTCTCACTACCATTCCTTTTCTGCCTAGTCTTTGAGCATTAGCTCTTTCAGGTTTACATTAACTCAGGTATTCAGTCTCTCACATTTATCTCTTTGGATTCCAATAACTTCCCACTGGTTCTGTTTCCAAAAGGAAAGCCATTCAGTACATCCTTTAAATACATCATGAGGTGGTAAAACTGCCATGCAAGGTCTTCACCTGACCCCAGAGAGCTCCTGCCCACTTGTCAGGAGTCACTGCTCCTCTCTGTGTCCCTGCAGTCCTCCCCAGGGAGCCAGGCTGTGTCCCTGCAGTCCTCCCCAGGGAGCCAGGCTGTGTCCCTGCAGTCCTCTTGCTGCTTTTTCCCAAAGTCTTCATCCCCAGCTCTGGGCTGCCCCATGTGGGGTACCCATGTTTGGGGTGGGGGCTTGGCAGGGCACAGCCCTCCTGGGCAGGCTCAACTCACCCTGCAAGCAGCTCCTGGGGCACCACCTGCGCAGTGCGAGAGCCTTTGGAGACATTTTGGGGCTGAAAGTGGTGAAGGCTGGAGGTGTTGGTGGCACTTGGTCCCTGCAGGTCCTGCTGGTTGCTGGAACCAGGACATCACCAGCAGCAGAAGACAATGGGGACATTCCACGCAGGGCTGAGCCATTGCTGTGTAACAATGGGCACTCTTTGCCAGGGCAGGGGGACGCCGTAAAGGGGGACACAAGTGGCACAGGCTCTGGGACAAGGAGGAAGAGGAAGTAGCCTGCTGGCTGTGCACCTCTTCCTCTTCCTCCTTCTACCACCTCCTGCCACCTCCCACCCAGGTCCATCCTCTCTGGAGCAACAGCACAGCTGTTTATGGCAGTTCTGTGCTTTTGGACAGGCCAGCAGCCATGGAAACACTCACGCTGGGCCAGATGCTGGATGTTGCCCTTGGGTCATCAAGAGCTGGAATTGTCAACTTTGAGCAGCTGCACAACCTCCTGAATGGGATGCTCTTGCACCTGGGCCTGTGGGATCTGCCTGTCCAGGAGAGTGGGGAGCCACTGGAGGGAGCTGAGGGAAGCCCTTTCTCTGCCTCTTTCCTTGAGGAGTTAAAGCAGAAGGTGGAAGCCAATGAAAAGGAAATCGCTGAGGTAGAAGCTCTTCCCTGGGTGTTCCCTCTCCTCTGGGGTCTGAACCCCCTCATGCTGCTGCTGAGGATGTGCTGAAGGCCAAGCACTGCCCAGAACTGCCCCTGGCTCTGTGCTCATGGTGGGTGTAAAGGACCTGGGTCCCTGACCCTGCCCTGGGGCTCACCCTGCCATCCCCTGTCCTAGGTGCGGGCTCTGTGCCAGGAGCTCCGTGAGGAGGTCAGTGAGATGAAGGCGGAGCAGTCCCGCATAGCAGAGGAGTTCCAAAACATACGGGAGAATTTGGACTTGGTGAGCTGCCCCTCACTGCCCTGCCCTGCAGCGTGAAGGGCACCAGGAGGGAGGAGTGGGAAGGGTGTCCTAAGAGCAGAATGTGGGTGCTCATCCCAAGCCACCTGGAGCCCCCCACTTCCCTTCTGCCAGCACTGCCCCAAGGAGGGCAGAAGGGCACCCCTGAGCACAGGTCAGGCTGCTGGTAGAGGTCACTGCCTCCCTCAGACAGGGCTGCTGAGGCATCTGTGAACTAAACAGCCATCAAAAAAAAAGTAACCTGCGTCCTAAGAAGGTGGGGAGACAAAGGTCCACCTGTGAAATACAGGCACAGCCCTGTCCAGGATCCCTCTGTCAGGTGTCCGAGTTAATTCTCAAATGTTCATTTTTAAAACCTGCTCCTATGTTCTGACTCCTGTCCCTGTCCCTACTCCAGGAAAACTTCCCAAACATAATGGAAGACCTCCGTAACCAGCTGTTGGACACTGTCATGGTATGTCCTTGAGCACACCCAGGGCCTGCTCCAGGGCAGGGTCCCCAGTTCAGCAAAGGCAGGTGAGGGATCCTTCACCTGCGGAGGAACAGCCCCAGGCACCAGCACAGGCTGGAAAAGCAGCTCCGTGGGGAAGGAGCTGGGGGTCCTGGTGGCCAGTGAGCTGTGCATGGCCAGCACTGTGCCCGAGGGGACAGGAAGGGCGCTGGTGTCCCGGGGTGCCTTAGGAAGAGCATTTCCAGCAGGCCAGGGAGTGATGCTGCCCCTCTGCTCAGCCCTGGCGAGGCCTCCCCTGGAGCAGTGCCCAGTTCTGGGCTCCTTGGGATGAGGGACACGGAGCTCCTGGAGCAGGAGGGACACAAGGATCATCCAGGGATGGGAACATCTCTGTGCTGGGGAAAGGCTGAGGGTGCTGGGGCTGTTCAGCCTCAAGCAGAGATGCTGAGAGGGAACCAAGGGTGATGCTGAGCATCCAAGGGGGATCTATGCCTCAGTTTCCCCAGGAAGAACTGGGTTGGGAGGCTGGCTTGGGGATCCTGAATGCAGCCCAGTGTGGTAGCCAGCCCATCCTCTCCTTCCCAGTCTGCCATGAAGGACATGGTCCAGGGACAAGGCTCAGACTGGCATCTGGATCCTCTCTCCAGGCACGCACCCCCGTGGGATGGAAAAGGGCTGATTGTCATCGGCAACGAAAGTACCTCTGGGCACAGCTGGGGAGGGACCTGGAGGGGCTGAGGGCACAGCAGGCCGGGCAGGGAGCCTGCAGACTGCTGGGTTCTCCCCCAGCCGTGTTCCCCCAGGCTCCCCTGACCACGGGGAGCTCCCTCTGGTTTCTTCTTCCAGTTACCCTCCTGGAAAGATCCAGAACATCCACACCAAGGCAAGGGGACACCAGGCCCACCAGCCCTCTGCTCTCCAAGGCCAAGACACAGGGCAGAGGGAAGGATTTGCTGGACGAAAATGTGAGCAGCCACCCAGTGTCCTTTGGGGAAAATGACATGGGAGAGAACATGGGAGAGAGTGACATGGGAGAGAACATGGGACAGAATGACATGGGACTGAAGGACATGGTAATGAATGTGGGACAGAATGACGTGGGACAGAAGGACATGGGAAGGAACATGGGATGGAGTGACTGGATGGAAGGGCATGGGATGGAACGTGCAATGGAGTGACACAGGATGGAATGACATGGGACAGGCTGACATGGAACAGGATGGTGCAGGACAGATCAAGGATGAAGAGATCAAGATAAAGGTCTCCAAGCCAGAGGCTCATTCCAGACCCCTGGATGTTCCCCCTGTGACGACTGATGTGGGCCATCTCAAGCATGAAGGGATCAAGAGGAGGATTCCCAAGGTAGAGGCTCTTCCCAGCCCCTGGGGTGCTCCCCCCAAGACACCCCCTCCTTTGGGGTCTGCACCCCCATCTTGCTGCCCTTAGACCCCATCTTGCTGCCCTAAGACCAGGCTCACAGTGGCATAAGAGGCTACCTTGAGGGAAAGGGGTGGAATTTTGGGGACAAGAGCGGGAGCTGAAACACTGCTCTGCTTGCCCAGGCTCCTCTCCATGCTCAGAGGAAGGGTTTGGATGGTAGTCTCTCTGCTTTGGGAACACATCCAGGAGCCCCTGGCACCCACCTCCCAGTCCAGCAAAGGCAGTCAGTACGGGGCCACCCAGGATCCCAGAGCCTCTTAATCCCAGCTGAGAGTGTGGCTGGGACCAGCAGGTGAGTGCCTTGGGGACAGCAACAGCTTTGGGGACAGCACTGTCCTCATTCCCTCTGGCTGGGCCCATGTGGTGCCCTGGCATTGGATCCATTTATCCTCTGATGGAGCCCTGGGAATGCTGATGGTGATTTCCTCCCTCTGGCAGTCGGCTCCCGACCTACAACGAGGGACGCAGAGGAGCCATCTTTGGGATAGAGTCACTCCCAGCCGAAGCTGGACTGTAGGTGACAAGTGTGGGGGACAGTGGCTTGTCCCCTGGTGGGGCTGGGACACGCGGTGGCAGAGCCAGGTCATGCCCTGCCCACCTGGCAGGGCACAGAGGAGTCCTGGGTGCTGACACAGGTGTGAGGCTGGTGGGGGTGGCAGGGTGGCAGCCTGTGCCCTCCACCTCCATCCCTGTGTGTCCTGGGCAGCCACGAGCAGCCACCACATTTTGGAGGCACCAGTGGGACCGAGGTGAGCGTGTCCCAGGCTGGGAGAATCCAACCTCAGCAAGGGGTGTAGGAACTCCCCACTTCGGCCTTGCCACCAGTCCCAGTTCCCACAGGACTGGGTTGCCCCTGGGGGGAAATTCCCACATCAATGGGTTTTGGGAGCTTCCCTCTGGGGATTCCCCATTGTCTAATATGAGCTGGAGCTTTTTTCAGGGTGGCATGCCCCAAATAGTGCATTTCCCCCATGGCACCTCCTTTATTTTGCAGCTGGGTTGGACTGTGCTGGGGTGGTGATGGAGAATCCAGGCTCAGCACCCCACGATTCCCCTGAAAATGCTGGAAGTCCCTGCAGAGCCATGCCCAGCATAGTCAGAGCTGGTTCCCCAGGAGCCTGCCCAGCCCTTTTCTCCCTGTTTCAGGATGCTCCTAAAGGTGCCTTCCTCCGAGTACTCCCCCTGTGACCACATTGCGGAGTTGTCTGGCCAGTGAGTGGCACCAGCACGGGTGCACAGGGGGTGGGACAGGGCCAGATGGGTGCTGGCAGTGCCCTGCTGTGTCAGGGGTGGCTCATCTGGCCCCTGTCACTCACCTGTCACCCTCCCCAGGCACTCAAAGATCCTCTCGCCCACGCCACCAGCATCCCCTGGCGTCTCTGGGCACCAGCCCCGTTCTTTCAAGAGATACCAAACACGGGAGCACAGGTAGGGACATGGGGACCCATCCCTGGCCTCGGGGCTTAGGGGAGCCCTGTCCCAGCAAGGAGAGCTCTTCCCTGGGTGGGGTGGAAGGGGCCAGAGGGTGACTGGGCAGAGAGGAGCTGCAGAGGGTCAGCTGGGCTTGCCCCAGGTCAGAGGGGGTTTACAGCTCTCTGTGCTGTCCTGTCAAACCCTGAAGCTGCATGTGATGAGTTGGTGTCAGCCTGAGCTCAGGTTTGGTGGGGACTTGGTGCCTCCTGTGAAAGGAGTTCCCAAAGTCAAGACCTGGAGCAGGCACATTGCTGCTCCCGCCTCCTGGTGGCCCCTGCAAAGGGCACCAGGAGCTGTCACAGCCACGGGCAGCTCTTGGGGCCGTGGGGAAAGGGCAGATCCTGCAGGGCTCGGTGGGCAGGGGTCTCCTGCAAGAGCTGGAGGAGGGGAAGCACCCCCTGAAACCCTCCCTGGCATAGCAGGTTGAAGCACAGGGTGCCACGGTGCTTCTGAGCACTCCTGTGCCCTGTCCCACAGGGAGCAGGCAGCCGAGGGGTACGCCCGTGGATCACCCAAGTACTGTGGGGGCCAACACACCAGCACCTTCCCCGGGCAGCCCATGGAGCCCCTCCTGCCAGACCCCAACAAGGTAGGGACGGGGCAGGTGGGGATACACCGAGGCTGGGAGGGTGATGTTGAGCATCTGCTGGAGGATCTGTGCCTCAGTTTCCCCCGGGGGAGCTGGGTGGGGATGCTGAATGCAGCCCAGCGTGGCAATCAGCCCATCCTCTCCTTCCCAGCCCGGCGTGTTCGAGCTGGTGGGCAAGGACGGATCCGTGTACCGGGGCCGGACTCCCCAGAGGATGAACAGGGCAAACAACTCCAGCCTGCAGAAATAAAGGGTGACAGCAGCCGTGCACCTGTGCCTCCTGAGTGGAGCAGGATCTTCCCTTCATGCACAAGGAGGGGCCAGCAGCATCCCCTGTCCTGAAAACAGCCCCTGTGGAACCCCCTCCCACGGTCTGTGTCAGCCCCCTGGTGCCGTGCATCCCCTGGCCCTCACAAGCCCCACTTGTGCCTTGCCAGGGGAGCCTGTGGCCCCAAAAGGGGTCTGGGAGAGCAGGAGGAGGAGGAGAAGGAGCTCATTTGCTGCTGGACAAGGGGGAAACGGGGGCCTCGTTGGAAAGGGCAGCAGCAGAACAGAGTTTGATGCCAAAAGCAAATCTCACCCCAAGCCGCTGGTTTGCTGTCGCTTCTCCTCCAGGATGAGCATCACTGAGCTGCCTTCCCCATCTCCAAATGAGAACCCCCCTCTGTCACCCCCTCTGTCACCCCCTCATCCCTCTTGCAGCGCTGCCATTGATTGGAGCCCCTCTGCTCCCCACTTCCAACCAACACACCACAGCCCCAGGAGAGGGACATGTCCCCTCCTCTCCCTTGTGCCACCCTCAAGGCTTGGGGCTGCTCCTCCCCAGCTCCCCCCGTGCCACCCACCTCTCCCCGTGGGTGGGAGGCAGCCCCAGAACGAGCACAAGTCGTGTCACGAGTGGGGGGTACCTGGCAGGGAATCCCCGACCCCCGGGTGTCACAGCTGGGGACACACGGGATGTCCCCTCCACACACTCAGTGACACTTCCTGGGGGGACACAGAGCTGGTGGCACCTCTCGGGTGAGTGGGAGGGTGAGAAACCCTGAGGGGAACCCCAGAGGAAGCTGGGGGGGACCCCAGAGCTTATGGGGGACATGCCCCAGGGGCTGCCCTGTGGAAACCCTGCCCTCCTGGTGGATGTCCCCAAAACCTTCCCCCCCCACAGGGACAGTTTCCATCCCTGTCTGCTCCACTCCACAGGCATCTTCACTCCCAGGGAGTTCCCCCTGGAATGTTCTCCCTGCTGGGTTTGGTTTTCCAGGGGAAAACCAGGTACTCAAAACCTGCTTTGGGGGTACTGAGGTGGACACAGCAGGATCTGGGAATCCCCCCCAGTGCCACCTCCTGTAGGATAACTGGGAACACTGAGCAAACCAGAGCCAACCAACAACCATCCTGCACTCCTGCCTGGGGTTGAGGGGCTTAAAAACAAACACCTTTGGGAACCAATTGCATTTGCAGGACATGGCCCAGCTGGGATCACCTCTTTGGTGCTGATCATCCCCCCGCCCCTTTTGCTGCCCCAGGATCCAGGTGCACCCTATAAACCCCCCCAGCCCCTGTCACCTGAACAGCCCCAACACCCCCAGCCCCAACACCCCTAGCCCTGGGTGATCTTTGGAGCAGGTAAGTAACCCCAGATGGGGGATGTTTTTTTTTGCCTTTTCTCTTTGGAGTTTGTGGCATCTTGGGGATCTCCCCATCCCTATGGGAAGCTTTGGACTGTGCCTGTCTTTCCTGCCATTTGCAGAGCTGCTGTGCTCCCATTTTTGGGGTTTTACCCCAGCTGTTTGCTGTGTGAATGCAGTGGCCACGGGCCTGGTGAGCTCCCACAGCCCCTTCTTCTGCAGAGGGGGACACTCAGGGGACATCATCCCCTCCCCAAGTGTC
>VZTB01003734.1:525800-537842 GCA_013397245.1 Thryothorus ludovicianus
AAATTTTAATCTAAAATAGGTTGCACAGCTGGCTGGAGATGGCTGATCCTTGACAGCCTGGCCTCCCGCAGGGCTTCCCCAGCTCCCCTTTTAACGTGGTTTCAAGGCCTCTGTCACTTTGATGCCAGGTGAGGCTGGACCAGCCCATCCGTGGGACTGCTCTTTGTGGGGACAGTGCCTCCATGCATCAGAAGTTTTTCCTTTGGGACCCCGACTTATTTAGGGGCTCATCTGGGTACAAAGGGGTGGAGGGTGCAATTGTGCCCAGCTGAGCGCTTCCAAACTCATCTCAGCTGCAAAGGTCACCGCTCTGGCTTTCAGGGAGAGCCTGGGGCTCCTGGCTGTGCCTGGTCCCACCGCTGGGGTCTGTGCAGAGCTGGGGGGATGGTCCTGTTGCTGTCCAGGGTACTCGGGAGAGGGACGGGAGGTGCCCAGGTGTCGCAGCCATCTGCACTGGGGCAGGGGCAGGCTGGCCCTGGGAGATTATGGCTGGTTTGCCTTTAATCCGAGTGGGATTTGCCTTCAGCGCTGCCGGCAGCCAAGGGAGGACGTGCAGGGCAGGGGATCCACGGCTGCAGCGCTTCCCTCACTTTGAAAACCACCTGGAAACAGCCACTGGCTTTGGAAATGTGGACCTGGAGGGGAATCTCATGGCCCTTGGGGCATTTTCCTCTCTCTGTGGATGTGGCTTTAGATGTTGGGCTGCAGGCTCTCTCAGGATGGCCAGTGCAGCCCATGGGAATAGGGCCACTGTATCTTGTCCCAGTTTAGCATCTCCCCATCCTGAAGGTCCCATCCCCTCTGGACAGGGTGTCAATGGGATTAGTTAAACCATAATTTTTGAAACAAAGGCTGAGATTTAGTTCCATGGTTGCCAGTGGGAGGGAGAGCCCGTGGGGGCTGTAGATGGAGCTGCTGGGATGGCTTTTGGGGCCAGTGTCCAGATTTCAGCCCCTGTCCCCAGCTGATGTTGGCACTGAGCTGCCCTGGGGCACACAGGACTGTGAGCAGGGCCCTGGCTGGGGACAGGAGCACAGGGACTAATCCAGCAGTGACACCCCCAGTCCTGAGAGCACATCCCAGGTGGTGGCAGAGTCACAGTGGCCGAGGGCTGACGCAGCAGAGCTCTGGGCAGGGATTGGCGTCAGCTCCAGCTGCTGCTGGCTCTGGCTGCCCACTTTAGAGCACGGAATTAAATAATGGGCTGCTCAGGGGCACCCAGAACCTTTAACCAGCCCATCACAGCACCCTGTGCTGGCACCTGTGGCCCCAGGGTGTCCCTGTGCCAGTGCTGTGCCATGGCCACCTGTCTGGACTGACCACAGGCTGTGCAAACCCAGCGCTTCTCTCACCACGGGAGAGCTGGGAATGAGCTTTTCTGTTCTAGCAGCTTTGGATAGTGAGGCTGTAAGGCTGGAGATTGCAATGTTGTACTCTTGGAGAGAAGTAAGGTTGTACTCTGCAGTACCAGAGCCCAGCAATGGCTTGGGGCACAGTGCAGGACATGTGTCACTGCGTGCCAGAGCCACGGGCACAGCACACACGAGGGTCCCCTCCCTTCTCTGTCACCTGGACAAGGTTGCATTGCTGGCACTCATGGGGAAAAGGAGCTGACAGCTGGTGCCAGACGTGTCCTGTGTGCTGGTGCCAGCAGATGTGCAGGACACAAGGACTGGTTTTGCTGGGAACCTCAGGCAATTTGGGTTTATTCCTCTTTTCCAGCAGCCGCTCTGTGCAGCCCTTCCTGAGATGTGGCTGTCCTTGACAGGCTCTCCTTCCCCACGAGTGGGTGTTGGATTTACAGTCAGCCCATAATAAGCTGCCTGTGACTGGGAAGGCACTTCCCTGCTCTGCCCCCCAGCCATGTCCAAGGAGTCACTGACACGCTCCTGCTGGGCTTTCCTGTGCTGCTGCTTCCCTGGAAAAGCCTGGCACGACTCAAGCCTCTTGTTAAACAGCAAGGGGGACCTTTCCTGGGAGGGAGCACAGAGCTGGTCCTGCCTGCTGTCAAGAGGGAGTTGAAGCTTTTGGGGGATGTACTGGGAGCCTGCAGCACCCAGGGATGCTCCCAGCCTCTGGCAGGGAGACTGGGTGGTGGCACAGTGTTCCTCACCTGCTCTGCCCATCCTGCAGGAGCCCCCAGCATGCACTAAACTGTGGCTGGGCCAATCACAGAGAGCCTGTGCTCTGTTTTCCAGCTTTTTCTCAGTGCTGGGGTGGCTTTTCCCTGTGTCTAAATGTAATTTTTTTGCCATCTCCTGCTCTTGCTCCAAGTCAGTGCCAGGAAAAGCTCTGGATGGCCCCATTCTCCCCTGGCTGTGCTGTTGCAGGCAGCTCCAAAGGCACTTTGCTCTTGGGGCTTTTTTTTCCACGTGGCCGAGTCCTTCCAGGCGAGCTGCCTATAAATTATGTACATGGAAAATGGGACCTGAAAGCAGCAGGCATCAATAATTGATGGTCGACGTTTGCTCACGGGCTCGCTGCATCCGGGCATCCCTGCACCACGGGGCCTTGGGCAGAGCTCTGAGACCCCACTCATCCCTCCTGGCCCAGAGTTAGATCTCCTCTACTCCTTCCCTTGGGCTTTGGGCTTTGTTTGGGGTTTAAGTGCAGTAGTAAAGCCTGATCCAGCTCTGGACAGTGTCTGCCTCTGTTGGAAGCTGATTGCAAGCTCTGACCTGAGTACCCTCCAGGAGAGCTGCAGCCCAGGCTTAAGCTCCTTTATCTCCAAATACTTGGTTTTGAGGTGTCCCCCGGGGGTGCAGATGGGTCTGTGCTGGTGGATTTGGGGTTTTTATAAGCTAAACCCCGTCCCTGTGGCCATCAGGATCCAGGACACTGTGTCCATGTCTGACTGATTCCTGGTGTTTCTGCTCACCCCTTGCTGCTGCCCCATCCTGTCCACCTTTCCCTTTTTTCCCCACCTGAAGTCCCAACCCTCCTGCCTGGCCAGTTCCTGTGCCACAAGATGCTTTCCCCACACAGCCCAGATCTCACAGACAAGGAGCAGGCACTGGTTGGCTCCTGGCTGGGCTGGGAGGAAATTCCCCTCTACTGGAGAAGTGACCTGAGAGCTGCTCCCAGCTTGGGGCTGGGACATTCCTGTGTTTTGGCTCTGTGAGGGGAAGAAGGGACCGTGGTCGCTGCCCAGTGTTCATCAGAGCAATGTGGAGCACTCTGTGGGGCAGGTGCTGGCCTCCTGGAGGGTCTACAGACCCCCAAAATCCTGCTTCCTGCAGGTGAGCCCTTCCTGGGGTGGTCTGCAGGCTGAGAGCTGACAGAACTCGGTTCAGCTGTGCTTTGCCCACCTTCCTGGTGGCAGCTGCAGCCCATCTGGGCAGTGTCTGGCTGTGGGCACGCTGCCTTGGGTGGCACACGAGGTTTGTGACATCCAGGGGCAGCCCTGCCCGTTTTGAGGGCTGTGGGCTGGGTCCGTGCTGCCCTTCCCGGCAGCATCCCCGGGAATGTGGGAGCCAGCCTGGCTCCTCCAGGGCTCACAGGATTCTCTGGCAGGTCAAGCTGTGTCCCTGTCTCTCCTGCCTCCTCGGGGCATGAGCTGCTGTTTATGGCCAGGATTAGCTCTGCTCTGCTGCCCCAGGAGCTGCCTCCTCTTCCTCCTCACGGACCAGGACGGCTGAAGGTCAGGGTGACCTTGGGTGGCCCAGGCCATACTGGGGCTCACAGGGCTTTCCCAGACAGGGAAAGGAGAGCAGGAACTGTTAAATCCGACGGATGGAGCAGCCCCCAGAGGCAGTGCTACCATGGGGCTGGACCCCTGCACCTTCCTCTCCCCATCCAGGCTCTGTGTGCCCAGGCTCGGACCGTGATGCTGAAGCGGGTGGGATGCAGGAAGAGGGGAGGGCAGGCAGGAATGTGGCTTCTCTGCCTGCCCGGGGGGCTCTCAGCGTGTGAGCTCAACCAGAAAGGCTCCCAGCAAGGTGACCCTGGAGACAAAGTCACCTCCGAGAGCCATCGATCCGGTGGCTTCGTGCCGCTCCATCGCCCCCTCCTCCCCCTCCGCTCAGGCTCTCGCTCTGTTTTCATTTCAGGGAGTTACTTCGCCAACCACTTCATCATGGGCGGGGAGAAATTCGACTCCACGCACCCCGAGGGGTACCTGTTCGGCGAGAACAGCGACCTCAACTTCCTGGGGAACCGGCCCGTGGTGGTGGGTACCGGAGGGACACGGGGGCTGGGGGGGCTCCGGGGCACAGGCACGGCCCTTCCCAAAGCTGTGGTGCCTGTGTGTGACCAGGACAAGGCTGCTGGCTGTCCCCCTCCACGGGCAGAGCCAGCCAAGCCCGCCTGGAGCGGATTCTCTGATGGCTCATGCAAGGGTTGGGTTCCTGCTGCAGCCTGTCCTCCATCCGGGAGGATCCAAATTTTTTCTCGTTCCCTCTCCAAGAGCTGCGTTTTCTCTTGCCTTCCCCATCTCATCCCGGAGCTATATCCCAGACAGGGGGGCATAACAGAGTGCTGATGTGGCTGAGGGTAGTAGAGCAGCTTGGACAGGAACAGATGAAATTACCCCCCAAGATCTAGAAAGAAAAGTGAAAAAATAAAATAAAAGTAAATCAGTGGGGGTAGGTTGGGGATGGCATGGAGGGGTTTTGCAGTGCTGGGTACTGCCAGCTCCAGCTGCTCTCAGGGCACAAGGGAACCCGGCTGGAGGGAGGTCCCTACACCCCAGGCTCCTGCAGATGGTTTTTGTGCTTGCTGCCTTTGGAAAGGGAGGAAATGAGAGCAGGGGTTCAGCCTAGGAGTGATGTCCCCCTCTCATCCGGGTGCCTCAACTCACCAGCAGTGGCTGGAGCAGTTTGAGGGGTCAAGCATTCAAAAGATTCAGGGTCAGGACTTAAAAGTCACCAAAGCTTTTCTGTTAAGTCAAGATAAACTTGCCTGGTGCTTTGGCCCAGCTCTCAAGCATTGCCTGCTGCCAGCAGGTTCCTGTTTCCTCCTTGGAATTGGCTTTGGTAGTGTTTTGGCAGCATCATGAGGTCCTTCAGCAGGGAAGTGTCCAGCCCTGGGCTGTGCCAGAGCAGGGATCCCAGCAGATCCAAGGTCAGGAGCACCCACAAAGCACATGAACACTGGGTAGGCAAAGGCAGTGCCTTTCTCTCCATCCTCTGCACTTCCCTGAAAAATGAGAAGTCAGCACTCGGGGTCTCTTCCAGCAGCAACTGTTGAGAAATCCTCTTGATTACAGTAAAAGCCTCTAAACTGCCCAGTGAGCAGTTCCCATATCAGCAGCCCTGACAGCAGAGCAGCAGGGAAGGCAAAGGAACAGCTTGGAAACAGCAGAGAGAATTAATCCAGCATCACGAGCTAAATTGTCTTGCTCCGGTTTAATTACCGATGGCTCTGGGCTACAGAGCTGTGACCAAGATCCCTGGGGAGGAGGGGAGTTCTGGGGCTGGGCTTTTGGGTCAGGCCAGTTTTGGGGGCTCAAGGAGGAGTTGGGGAAGATCTGTGTTGGTTCTGCTCCAAGCCTGTGTCCAGGCAATGCTTGAGCCCCTCTGATGCTGCCTCCAAGTGCTGTCCTGATGCTTTTTGGCTGCGATGCTTTTGCTTTCTGGTCTTCTGTGAGAGCCCTGGTCGGGCTGGAAACATTAAAGACAGCCACTACTTTTTGGTGGGGGATTAATTTTGGGTTCCTTGGGGATGAAGGGCCAGGAGATCTTGGAAGAATTGTGTCCCAAGTCCTCTGTGAGCAGAGCACTCTGAGCCATGGACAGCGCTGCTGCCACAGGGATGTGCAGGACAGCCGGAGGCTGTGCAGCTTCTCCCCTCCATGGATGCATGATAATCTGGATTTTCCAGCTGGGAACAGGTTCCAAAGGGGCTGGGAAGGGCGTTGCAGGTTTAGGCAGCTGCCACCATGCTGAGGAGCAGAGGAGCTGCAGGAGGTGCTCAGGGAGCACAGGGGAAGCCAGGAGCTGTTGAGCTGTGCCACTGGGTTTCCCTGCTCACGCAAAGCTGCTGGGGTTTGCTTGTAGAAAAACCCCAAGACAGACTTTTGAGGGTGGTTTTTATTTCACTTCAACAGAAGCGGGCCTGCACCAAATGTTGCTATAGGCATGTGGATGACATTCTTAACTTCACCATAACTGTTACCCATTTTTTTTCTGTTGTGTTTCAGCTTGATTTAAAGTGAGGAGGTGCAAAACATCCTCTGAATGGCCCCTTTCTGATGTGCAAAATCTGGCTTGTAAAATTTAATTTAAAAAAAAAAATCCAACCACCCCCAAAAAGTGCTTTTCACACGTGGGAGTGAAAGAGCCCGAAGTGGTTTCTGCAGCACAGAATTTGCCTGTGGCACTTCCCCATCCTGCCCAGCCCAATGGCCCCTGTGGGTGGCACCCAGGGGACCCGGCTGCCTCTTCCCTCCTCTGTCACCCACCCCTGGCTGCTGCAGCAGGAGGGGGGGTGCACCCATGAGTGCTTTCCCTGCCAGGGCTGGTTTGGGTATGGTTTGACTGGGTGAGGTGCAAACAAGCAATTTTGGATGACTGAGTTAGTTTGAATATCACGACATGGCACCAACGTGTCGTGACATGGCTCAGCTTCAGCCTGGAGCATGTTCTCACTCTCTCTCCCCTCCAGCTGCAATGGGTGACTCTGCAGGTGCTCAGTTCTGCAGGTGCACATTTAGTGACTCATAAAAAAGTTCGTTAATAGCAGTTTAATGACTCTGCTGCCCTTTCCCCCTCCCAGAGAGGACGAGAGCAGTGGGGCAGAGTTCCCAGTGCTGGGAATTCATCTCCAAAGTATCTGATGCCATCAGCCACGCTGTGTCCAGCCTAGGCTTTAATCTGCCTTTAGTGGCACCTGTGGGATGGTGGAACAGGGATGGGACAGAGCTGTGCCCACTGAGGAGTTCTGCCAGCTGCTTCTCCCATCCTGTCCCTCTAAGCCCAGCACAGGTCCCCCAGTCCCATCCATCCTGCTCAGTGGGGTTTTGGGGACAGGAAGGGTGATGATGGCTTTGAGGACAGGTTAGGTGATGATGGTTGTCCATGTGAGAGCACCAGGGACATGGGAAAAGGGCCTCTGGCTCCCTGCAGGGCATCCCAAAGTGCCACCTGCAATTCATCCTTGTCCCCTTGGTTTTGGGGTGCAGTGGGTGCCTTGGTGAGGGACAATGGGACACTATTCCTTCTCCAGAGGCAGCAGTTGAGGCTCTTTGACCTGACACCCTCCTGGCTCTGGCTGTCCCCTGGCACATGGTGGCAGCTTGCCAACGAGCTGGACCTTAATCAGGGCTGATCCCTCCTGGAGCTAAACCTACCTGGGAGGTGGAGAGGGGGGAGGTGGGTCCTGCATCCCTTCCCCAGTGCCCTCAGTCTCCTTTGGGTGAGTGCAGTGCCAAGGAGAGGGTGTCCCTGGCTGCCACCGTGTCCCCTCTCCCCAGGGAACCCTGTAACCCCTGTCAAGTGGACAGAAAGGACAATGTCACCTTGGAGGAGGGATGCTGCTGCCTACCTGCTCCTGCCCAGACACCTTGCTGGCTCTCTGCTCTGGGCATGGGGCTGGCAGGGATCCCACCACCCAAATCCCATCCACCTCAGGGAGGAAACACTTGTGCACGGAGGGAGCTTCAGCCTCTCTCTGCTCAACCTCATCCAGCAGCATAAAAATCCATCAGCAGCCACCTGTGCCCCACATCCTCCTCACTCTCCAGCCAAAGGGACAAGGAACAGCCCCTCTATGTGTCCCCTCCCCACTGAAACTGTCCCTGCTGTCCCGGGCTTGCTGTTGTGTGCTGTCCCTGCCATCATGCTGCCTGGTACCCAAATTCCAGCAGGAGCTGCTGGTGCTCAACACCCATCAGGATGCCCAGGCCACCCCGATTCCTTCTGTAGGGTGTCAGCTTTGGGTCACTGGGGGGTCCCCAGCCACCGTAGCCCCCCCGTGTGCGTCTGCCTTCACCGGTGTCTCTCTCATCCTAGTTCCCTTACGCTGCTCCACCTCCTCAGGAACCCGTGAAGACCCTCAGGAGTTTAATCAACATCCGCAAGGANGCTGCTCTCCGAACGTGCCCTTCCCCTCCTGGCTCCCGCATGCCAGCACAGGCAGTGCCGCAGGATTAAAGGAGCTTAGCGCTGCCTTTGAAGTGCTTTGCTTCTTCTTCCTCCCCCACCTTCCGAAGGCTTTGCTGGAGGGAGGCTGGGGATTGCAGCAGGGCTGTGAGAGTAGAGATTACGGCTGAAATCTGTCTGCGGCACTTCCCAGCCCGCAGGCGTGACCTTGGGCAGGCCAGGCACTCTTGTTGTGCCTCAGTGTCCCCTGATGGAGGGCACCAGCCCCTTTGGGTCCCCAGAGGATTAGTCCTGGAGCATCCCGAGGCCCATCTCCTGGACCCTCTGTGCTCCCCAGGTGCTCGGAGGAGGTGAAGACCCCGGGGGAAGAAGTGAGCAAGGCCAAGGTGCACTACAACGTGGAGTTCACCTTCGACACGGACACACGCGTGGCCATCACCATCTACTACCAGGCAACTGAGGAGTTTCACAATGGGATGGCGAGGTGAGGGGCCCCAGCCAGGCCTGTGTCCCCCCAAGCCTGGTGTGAGTCCCTGGCTGATGGATATGGAGTCTCCCCCCTGAACATCTTTTGTCTTCAGGACAGGAAACAGCTCAGGGTGGTGCTGAGATTAGAGGGGGGTTCCTTATTTCCCCCAGGTGCCACCACCAGGTCCTTGCCAACCCCTGCCACCTCCTTCCCTGTCACATCCTGCTCCTTCTTTTCACCTTCAGGTCAGAATAGAGACCAGGGGAAATAATTTTTTCCCCTAAACCCCACCAGGTTGGCTGTGGATTGTCCCTGTCCCCTCCTCTACTGTGTTTTTTACCCTTTGGGTGATTTTAGCCCTTTTTAGAACTTCTTCCCTTAGCCCCACGAGGCATTTGGGAGGGGAGGAGTGCCACACCCTCCCCTCCCATTTTCCTGGCATCTCTGTGATCGGGGGAGAGCAGGAGGAGTGTGGGGACACCTGTGGTGCCCTGACCCTGTCCTCTCTCCACGGGACAGCTACACCCCCAGGGACAACAGCCTGCAGTCGGAGACGGTGCACTACAAGCGGGGGATGTGCCAGCAGTTCTGTGTGCCCTCCCACACCATCGACCCCTCCGAGTGGAGCGAGGAGGAGGTGGGTCCCCCCAGCCCTGCCATCACCCCGGGGAGATGGAGCTGGGATGAAACCTCAGCGCTGCTCCATCTCACCAAAGCTCCCCCGTGTCTCTCCAGCTGGGCTTTGACCTGGACCGCGAGGTTTACCCCATGGTGGTGCAGGCAGTGGTGGATGAAGGAGAGGGTGAGGAGGGGGTTCCTTGCTGGGGTGGCCTTTCTCAATTTGCTGGCGTTGTGATGCCAGCTGGGCAGAGCCTCCTGCTGTTCCTCACTGCTGCTGTGGCTCTGCCTGTCCCCCTGCTTGTCCTCTGAGCCCTGAGTGTTCCTTTGTGTCTTGCAGAGCACAGTGGGCACTGCCACGTGCTGCTGGCCACCTTTGAGAAGGTAAGTGCCAAGCTGGGGCCGTCCTCCCCCTCCTACCTCCATCATCCACCAGGTGCAGGAGCCTGGAGAATCCCTGGGAATCCGTTTGGTGCTGCCAGGCTGGGGATGTTTTGGGCTGCTCCTCAAATCCTCAGATTATTCCCTCAATCTAAGCACTTCTAAGGTGTTTGGGCTCAACTCCATCTTCCTTCCTCCAACAAGTCTCCAGCTTTGCAAAGTGTGTGACCTCCCACAGCTATCTGGGCTGTCAGGAAAAGCCAGAATTCCTGCAAAATGGCTTGTTGGGAGAGGGGAGGGAGCAGTGACAACCACAGGGTGGGTGGGTGTTCCTGCACAGCTGCCAAGGGGTGCCCACCCACGTGCTCTTTCCTCCCTCCAGCACAGTGATGGCACCTTCTGCGTGAAGCCCCTCAAGCAGAAGCAAGTGGTGAGTGTTGGGGTGTCCCTGAGATGTCCCTGCACACCCTGCAAGGGAGGCACTGAGGGGTTTTGGGGAACCCAAAAGGCCCCAAACCTCTCCCAGCCTCGCTCCTGCCTCCCAGGGAGTGCAATTTCGAGGTTATCAATGCAAAGGGAACCCCTGGATGTTGAGGAGAGGAGGGCTGGCCCAAGCAGGGGGCTCTGGGCAAGGTGTCTGTGCTCCTCACCCCTTCCCCATGGGATTGCAGGTGGATGGGGTGAGCTACCTCCTGCAGGAGATCTACGGCATCGAGAACAAGTACAACACACAGGACTCCAAGGTGTGTGCCTGCATCCCAGGGGTCTTCCCTCATCCCCTCCTCCCTTCCTTCAGCACAGGTCTGGCCACTGAAACATGCTCAGGGCAGGAGTTTGCAGCACAGCACAGAGCTGGTGATAGCTGGGAATATTTTGTGTTGGCATCAAAGCTGCTGGAGGCAGAAAATGGAAGGATTGAGCTTTTCCTCCCACCCCTTGTGGTCCCTTGGGGAAAGGGTGGTGGCTTAGATGGGGAGCATGGGGCTTAAGGCATGGGGTGTGCCTTATGCACATCTAACATGTAAAAATTGGGGTGAAAGTTTGGGTTTTCCCTTTTACCTCATCTCCCAGCCTCCTGGAGGAGAGGGATGAGGTCCCGGGGGGCCATTTCAAGAGCGGGGCAGCCCCTGGACACAGGCAGAACCTTCTCTGAGCACCCGGCCAGTATTTCAGACCACCCACCCTGGTTGCCACATGGGCTGGGAACCCCCCGAGGCCGAGCAGTTCCCTGCTGTCCCTTGGGCAGGTGGCCGAGGACGAGGTGAGCGACAACAGCGCCGAGTGCGTGGTTTGCCTGTCGGATGTCCGGGACACCCTGATCCTGCCCTGCCGCCACCTCTGCCTCTGCAACTCCTGCGCCGACACCCTGCGCTACCAGGCCAACAACTGCCCCATCTGCAGGCTGCGTAAGGCTGGGCCACCTGGGGGCTGCCTGGATCCCCGGGGATGGGCTGGGGTCCTCGGGGATGGGCTGGGGTCCCTGGGAATGGGCTGCTGTGCCCGGGGATGGGCTGGGGTCCCCGGGAATGGACTGGTGTTGCTGGGATGGGCTGGGGTCCCCGGGAATGGACTGGTGTTGCTGGGATGGGCTGGGGTCCCCGGGAATGGACTGGTGTTGCTGGGATGGGCTGGGGTCCCCGGGAATGGACTGGTGTTGCTGGGATGGGCTGGGGTCCCCGGGAATGGACTGGTGTTGCTGGGATGGGCTGGGGTCCCCGGGAATGGACTGGTGTTGCTGGGATGGGCTGGGGTCCCCGGGAATGGACTGGTGTTGCTGGGATGGGCTGGGGTCCCCGGGAATGGACTGGTGTTGCTGGGATGGGCTGGGGTCCCCGGGAATGGACTGGTGTTGCTGGGATGGGCTGGGGTCCCCGGGAATGGACTGGTGTTGCTGGGATGGGCTGGGGTCCCCGGGAATGGACTGGTGTTGCTGGGATGGGCTGGGGTCCCCGGGAATGGACTGGTGTTGCTGGGATGGGCTGGGGTCCCCGGGAATGGACTGGTGTTGCTGGGATGGGCTGGGGTCCCCGGGAATGGACTGGTGTTGCTGGGATGGGCTGGGGTCCCCGGGAATGGACTGGTGTTGCTGGGATGGGCTGGGGTCCCCGGGAATGGACTGGTGTTGCTGGGATGGGCTGGGGTCCCCGGGAATGGACTGGTGTTGCTGGGATGGGCTGGGGTCCCCGGGAATGGACTGGTGTTGCTGGGATGGGCTGGGGTCCCCGGGAATGGACTGGTGTTGCTGGGATGGGCTGGGGTCCCCGGGAATGGACTGGTGTTGCTGGGATGGGCTGGGGTCCCCGGGAATGGGCTGGCGTGCCCGGGAA
The DNA here is from genome assembly GCA_013397245.1 of Thryothorus ludovicianus. NCBI lineage: Eukaryota > Metazoa > Chordata > Aves > Passeriformes > Certhiidae > Thryothorus > Thryothorus ludovicianus. Next base: position 537,635 of record VZTB01003734.1, read on the forward strand.
TGGGCTGGTGTCCCCTGGAATGGGCTGGCGTACCCGGGGATGGGCTGGGGTCCTTGGGAATGGGCTGGGGTTCCCAGGAATGGGCAGGGGTCCCCAGGAATGGGCTGGGGTCCCCGGGAATGGGCTGGGGTCCCCGGGGATGGGCTGGGGTCCCCGGGGATGGGCTGGTGTCGCTGGGAATGGGCTGGGGTCGCTGGGAATGGGCTGG
>VZTB01003734.1:538198-550982 GCA_013397245.1 Thryothorus ludovicianus
GGAATGGGCTGGGCTCCCCGGGAATGGGCTGGGGTCCCCGGGAATGGGCTGGGGTCCCCGGGAATGGGCTGGTGTCTCTGGGATGGGCTGGGATCCCTGAGAACGGGCTGGGGTCCCTGGGAATGGGCTGGCGTCTCAAGGAATGGGCTGGCACCTCTGGGAATGGGTTGGCATCTCTGAGAACACGCTGGCATCTCCCTCCCTTGAGCTCTGTAACCCCACTGGGGATGTCCCTCCTGGGAAAAGGGGTATCATTTTTTGGCAGGTCTCCTTCCAATGCCTGGTTTTTCACCCCTCCCTTTTTTCCCTGCTGCCGCAGCTTTCCGAGCCTTGCTCCAGATCCGAGCCATGAGGAAAAAGCTGGGCCCACTCTCGCCCACCAGCTTCAACCCCATCATCGCCTCACAGACCTCCGACTCCGAGGAGCACTCGGTCAGTGCCTGGCTGGAGGTGGGACCCTGGCCTCTTCCACCACGATGGGGAGGTTTGGGAATCTGTGTGTCTCTGAAGAACAGGGTTTATTTATTTACTGCAAATTGGTCTTGCAAAAAACACAGGGTTAGTATTACCAAAAAAAAACAAAGGAAAAAGGTTTTTGGCAGGGTGTCCATTCTCTAGGTTGGAGCTTCTTCCTGGGGCATCTTGATCCCACTGGCAGTGAGGGGATCAGCCCAGGGAGGATCCTCACCCCGTGTCCCCCTCTCCCCAGTCCTCAGAGAACATCCCCCCGGGTTATGAGGTGGTGTCACTGCTGGAGGCCCTCAACGGGCCCCTGACGCCGTCGCCGGCCGCGCTGCCCCTGCGAGGGCTGGGGGACCCCCCGGGCGTGGGGACCCTGCCCTCCTACGGCAGCGATGGCCCCCTGCCCCCCCTGAGGGCCCTGTCACCCCTGGAGCGCCTGCCCGACTGCGGCCCCCCCGGGCTCAAGCTGAAGAAGAGCATCTCCAAGTGAGTACTGGGGTGGGTACGGGAGTCTGGGGGTGCTCAGGGGGTTTGGGGGCTGTGGGCAGGGGTGAAACCCTCTGCTTTGCCCCTTTGGCCAGGTCCATCTCACAGAATTCCTCTATCCTGCCCGAAGAGGAGGATGAGAAGTCGTGCACTGAGTCAGAGCTGAGGGTGTCCAGGAGGAGATCCCCAGCCCGGCATGAGGAGGTGAGCACTGTCCAAAATGTGCTGGCAAGGAGTTGAGGCACTGGGGGGGCAGCAGGTTTGGGGGAGGCATGGGACCAGAAAATCTGGCTGGGGTTGCCCCTCCTGGCTCCTCTTCCATCCATGTACCTGGAGGAGATGTGCCACTCATGCTGAATATCCCCCATCCCATCCTTCCCATGGGCTCCTCTTCCAGGAATGTGGGGCGACGCCAGAGAGTGAGAACCTTACCCTGTCATCATCAGGAGCCATTGACCAGTCCTCGTGCACTGGGACACCCCTCTCCTCCACCATCTCGTCCCCTGAAGGTACAGCATGGGGGAGCTCATAGGTGCTGGCAATGCAGGAGAGTGGCATTGTGATCTCAGGACTGTCACACTGTGGGGGGATACAAAGAGGGGTGACATGGCCCCTTCTTACCCTGCCATGGACATTGGGTGGAGCCCCAGTGTGTCACCTCTGCTGTGCCACCAGTAGACCTGGAGATGGGGATCATGGGGGCACCAATAATGCCTCCTTTGTCACTCTGCAGACCCAGAAATGGGGTCTGTGAGCCCTGGGGACCTCCTGCTGGCAGCTTTGCACCCATCACATCTCCATGGCATGCAGCCAGGCCTTCCTCTGCACCCCACTCCTCCTCATTGGCCTCTCTCCCATTAGTGGGTGCTGTGCCAGGACTCCCACCAGTGGGTGGGGGGGTCCAGCAGCCCCCTCAGCCCCTGCTCTCCCCCAGAGCCCGTGAGCAGCAGCCTGGCTCAGTCCGTCATGTCCATGGCCTCCTCCCAGAGCCAGCACTCCCAGCTCAGCACCGACACCATGTCCTCCATGTCTGGCTCCTACATCGCCCCTGGCACGGAGGAAGAAGAGGAGGAGGAGGAGGAGGAGGAGGAGGGGGACATGCTCCCCTCACCTGCGGCTGCAAGTGCCACAGCCTCTGATGGAGAGGTAGGGACTGGGGGTTGTTGGTGGAGTTTCCCCATGGAATGTAACTCCTCTTCCAAAACTACTGGAACCAGACACTTTTTTTTGGTTTTGCTTCCATCTTTCCCACCTTCCTCCTACAGTCAACACCTGTGGAGTCCCCAGATCTGAATTTTGTCAGCATTTCTGCCGAGGAGCGCGATGCCGAGGTAACCATAACCATCCCACTGGGATGGAACTGGGAGCTTTGGTGTCACCTGGCACCGTGGGGGGGGACCCCAGTTGTGCCCATGGAGGGAGAAACTGGGCATCTGGCACCACGTTCCCCCAGGACTGGGCTGGGGAAGGGACAGCCCACGCATACACATCCCTGCGGGCTGCCCTGGGGTGGATGGGGGAGTGGGGCTGTGCCCCTCTGACACTCCTGATCCATGGAATCCCCAGGGCCAGGGATGTTCCCCCCGGAGGGACCTGGGAACAGCCCCTGGCACAGCCCTGGGCTAACACTCGCTGCCTCTTGCCTGTGCCACAGGGCAACGATGTGCTGGAGGACGAGGACGCCTCTCCCACACAGGAAGACGGTAAAAGGCCCTGGGGCGTTGTTGTCCCCTCGCTTTCAGCTCACTGTCACCACGAGCAGGGGGGTGCTGTGCTGTCCAGGCTCTCCTGCTGCCAACAGGGAGAGCCCTCGGGGACTCTGTGGCACTGGAGTCAGGGAAGCATCCACGGGGGGCTGAACACCAGTGGGTGGGGGGAGCCAGCCAGGAGGACCCCAGGGAGCTCAGTGTGGGACACGGAGCAGGAGATGGCTGGTGTGCAGGATACAGTGGTTTCTCCAAGGCTTTTCTCTCTGTGTGTTTTTTTTCCCCTCACCAAGGTCTTTTCTCAAATCTTTGAAACTCTCCCCTGTAGAAATCAGTGTCTGGGCTGATTCCCATAGGAAGGGGCTGCAGAGCTGTTCCCTCTGGGATGCTTTCCTCACTTTCTTTGGCCTGTCCTCAATGTGCTTTCATAAGTCAACACAAGCACATCAAGGGCTTCTCTCACCTCCTGCATTGAGCTCAGATAGCCAAGGAAAGAGGAGATCACCTCCGTGCCATTGGCAACCAACTGCCCTGGATTGCTTTTGGGCAATAGGGAGGCCCACAGTGTGCCCCCTCTCACATTTCCAAGTCTCTTTTTAGCCAAAATATGATAAAACTATTTCCCCATCCAACCCGGATGCTCAGCCAAGCTGGAAAGCAGGAACACCCATGGAACATCCATCCCCAGATCATGGCCTCTGACCTGCAGAGAGGCTCGTGCTCATGGGGGGACTCAAGTACAACCAGTAGGAACAACCAGAGGCTGTGGTGGACATCCATGGGCATCCCAACAACCCTGGGAGCAGGATGGCCTTTCTCCTTAGCACACAGTCCTGTGCCTGTTCTCAGCAGGGCCACTGGCACATTTGGGAACATCCCTCCTGAGGTTTAGTCACCTGCATCTGATGGATGCAGGTAAAGAACCTGGGGGCTGATCCCTTGCAGAAGCGATGCTGAGAAGCAGAGTTAACCTCCCTCATCCCCAAAAGCCTCCATCCCCCCCTGCAAAAAGCTTGGCTACAGCTTCTTTTGCCCCATGCATCCAGCTACTGCCTCTTCCTGGCATCCAGGCAGCTCTCACTGCTCCTGCAGGAAGTGATGGGTGCCACCACAGCCTGGCCTGTGCCAGAAGGGAAGGTTTGGCTGAACCCCGGGCAGGTTCCTGCACGTGCCCGTGGCCGCATCGCCGCTGTTCCGCTGCCCTCCGATGCGGCTGGCATCTATGTCATTTTTTTTTTGGTTTTGAAAAGAGGCTGGGGAAGGGAGAGGAGAAGCCCCAGAAATCCCCTCAGAGCTAAAAAGGCGACGTCGAGCCCCAGCGCGGCCGCGGCGTTAACTGCCTTAACTCCCTTCCAGGCCCGAGGACAGGCGCTTTCCTCGGTCTGAGGTGTGACAATAACAATGACATGGGCATCGCACACGTGAAAGCGCTGGACAATAAACTGTGCTCTGAGGCCTGCTTACCTGGTGAGTGGCCGTCTGCTGAACATGAACTTGGGGTGGGGGGGGACAGTTCCGCTCTTCCCTGCATCCCCCCCAGCCCTTTGCATCCGTCCCTCCTCTCCCATCGCCATCATTCCCACCCTCCTGGCCTCTACCATCCCCGCCAGGTTGTCCTCACTGCAGCCCTCCACCTGTCCCTCTGTGGGGCTGAGCACCAGACACATCACCACCCATAGGTCAGAGTGGCCTGTCTAGACTGAGATGTCCCCAGGCAGCTGCAGGTTTACTTTGCTGGGATTCTCTGTCCCTTGGCCAGTGGGCTGCTGGCACCCCAGGAGGCACCAGTCCTCCTTAGGAAGGTGGTTGTGTGGCACAGCTGTAGCTGGTACAGCAATATTTTGTGTTGGGATGTGATCCACAGGCAGTCCAGCTGTACAGCAGGAGCTGCCTGCCTTGTCCTCCTCTTCCTTCAAGGTCAGGGAGATGGGGTGCTTCCATCAGGTCATCTTTTTACAGAGCCCCAACCTTCATCCATCTCTCCCATTTCTTCATGCCTTCTCCCCCACCCTCCTTCCACTTTGGTTTCCTCCCAGCCTCTCTCCATCCCCTTTTTTTTTCTTCCTTCCCCCCAGGCTCCTCCGTCTGCGTGAAAGTTCATGTTCGCTCTGTGCCAACACGATTTTCTCCACCCACGCTTGTGCCCCTTCCCCGCACAGAGTTGCCCAAAGGTGACAAATGTATTGAACACCCCTGGCCCCTGTGGGGAAGGGGGCAGTGTGCTGGGGGCCCTGCCCAGCCCTGCAGGCTCTGCTTCCTCAGCCTGGGTGGGGAAATGAGCCAAAAAGCCAAAAACAGAACCCTCCGTGGGGGCTCTGTCAATACATTTGTGGACAAGCTGAAAGCAACTCTGCCCCTGCCTTTGCCCCTTCAGCTGACTTTGTGGCAGGTCCCAGGCCTGCAGCAGGTACTGAAGAGCCAAAAGGATGGGTGAAACCCACTGGAGGGAGGGGGAATCCTTTCTTCTCCCCTGCTCCTTTGGGAAAGCCTCTTCTCCTGCTGCCTTGCCTGTTCCTGATGGTTTCTGTGCTGAAGAAACACGGCTGAGGCTCTTGGGGAGGAACAGGCACCTGCCACAAAAGCCCTGTGTCCCCTCCATCACCCTCTGTCAGCAGCTGGCTGAGCCCTGCTGGCCTGGGGGGGCTGAGGAGGGAGCTGGGGGTGTCCCAGCAGCACCTCTGCTTTGCTGGAGGGCCTGGCAAAGCATCCCTTGGCTGTGGCAGCGGCCAAAGCCATCCTTGACCGCATCCCTCTTGGTTGTGCTGGGGGGAGGATGAGGAAGGGGGAGCTTTGCAGCCCAGATGGCTCCAGCACAGGGTCAAATCCTTGCTCTGCTCTGAGGTGGGCACTGGCTTTGTCCCCTGCCTGGGCTGGGGTGCAGGAGCTGGTCCCTGGGCTGAGCCCAGCCAAAGGTGCCCTCTCCATCCTTTGGCCACCACACCTGTCCGTGTGTCCAGCAGCTGCAGCCCTGGGCACGAGCTGTGCTGCCTGAGAGGGGTGATCCAGCCTCGGCTTTTTTGGGTGGAAAGCAGAGGGGCTGCCCCTCGTGCTGGGACCAGGGGCAGAGGGGGTGCAGAGTGGGGGCTTTGGGGCTGTCCATGGTCCCCTGGGAATGGCAGACACGATGTTCTCCCTCCCTTTTCACTCACTATAGGATACAAGGCATTTTTTCTGCAGAATAATGGACAGTGATCATTTTCTGACTTTCCTTTTTGAGTTGTTGTACCAGTTTGTGTAGATCAGGATGTTCCAGCAGTTTTTAACCAGGGTAATGTCCATTCCAGTAGTGTCATATTACACATCTAACATTTTGATGCACAGTTTTTGGTGGGGAGTAGCTGAAGTCACCTTTCTCTGAAGGTGAAGTTACAAATACATGGATTCAAGTGGTTGCAAAGCTGTATTTTTGTACCATCCACTGTTAAATTGTCACAACTGACACACTCCCCCTTATCCTATGGATACTGGGAGGGATTCAGGGTCTTTATCAGGAGACATTCCAAAATGACAGACACAGTTCTGTGTGCAAACATGCAGCTTAGGCTATCAAAATGTTATTTTCACATATCCCTGTCATTCTCTCACCACACAGCCATCTACACCAGTGGTTTGCCATGCATGTGTATGGTTGTTCTTAAAAGCCCATGCTCAGTGTTCCAATGGATCTAATGCTGTTCCTGCCACAAGGATTTGGTGCTTGGTGTATACAGGAGCATTGTGTATTGCTAAGATAAACACTGTGACCTTACTAGTGATGAGGACGTAAGAAAATTTGATTAAAGACCACCAGGACTGAAATGCCCTTTCAAATTTCAATGAATAGAAGTCCCTTTTCCCATTCAGTGATTATCCCAACAGTGGTAGAGTGTAACCACAGCTGAGCTGGAGTACAGCTGAGTGCTGAAGACCCTGCTTTGAGCAATTCCCAGACCATCAGGCAGCTGGTAGTTAGCATTTGGATATTTTTCATGTTTGAAGCTGATCACTGTGTGTTTCCAAGAGCAGATAAGGAAGACCTTAAGGATTGATCAGTAATGTTCAAATTATTAATGGTTGTACCCAATTGATAAATCAGAATTTCAAGACTGGCATTTTTCAATACTCCTATTCCAGTTTGGTAACAGTCTCTGGTTTAGCCAGGGAAACCACTCAGTAGAGGATGTACCTGTAAAAGATGAACATTTTGATCTGATAGCAGAAACATTGGTCTGCATCTGTTTAAGGACTAGGATTAAACAGTATTTGTTGTTGTTCAACCAATTTGACCTTGAAATGTTCAGAGTTGATTTTGTGGGTTTTGGAGAAGTTTTTGGAGCAGTTGTGGAGAGTGTGCTGGGCACCCTTAAACCCTCTAGGGTACAGTCAGCTTCTATATCATAAGGAGTCCAGATCATTATTGTGTCTTTAAATTTGCAGTCCTTTAGGCTCATGGTGAGACAGACTGGGGTTGTTCCATATTTTGTAGTTTTGCTTTGGCTGTATCGTTGATAAATTTTCTCAGGGCTTGTACCCAATTCATGACAACTGATTGTGGGGAAGGCAGTTGCACCCTGGCCCTTGAGATCTGTGGTGTTCAAGAGTCTACATCCAGGACAGTGTCCAAGCTGGTGCCATTTGATAATGACGTTTTAATCCTCTCTGTAATGGAAGAAGGCACGGGACGTGGTTCCTCAAAGCTTCTTTTGAAATCTCTGCAGATTTCAGTCTGGTGGGAAAGAGCTTTGGGAGGAGGCGAAAGTCCCCATCCCAGGGATTTTAGGATATGAGGTTTAACTAAAACCTATAGATCCGTGTCCTTGTGTGGATCCTGCAGAGCACGAGTTGCAGGGGCTGTCCCCAGGGCTCAGCACATCCCCTGGCCACAACCTCTCTTGGGGCCAGGGTGGCAAAAACAGCTTTGGAAAGAGAAACTGGGGAAAGGCATCTGCCAGAAAAGCTGGCACCGAGGTGGGGGTGGCTGGGGAGCTGCTGTAGAAAACCTGAAATCCCCTGAGGGCTCTCTCTGGTTTAAAGGCACAGCTGCTCCGAGCTGTGAGCAGTGGGCCGGGCGAGCCGGTTGGGTTTCACCAGGATGGGATTTGGGAGCTGATCTGCCCAGCGCAGCTCTGCCAGCTGCTGAGACCCCTCCAGCAGCACAAGGGGCAGGGGGTGGGTGGGCACAGGGCTGATACCCTGCTCCAGGGCCAGACCATGTCCTGCTGCCCCAGCCCTGCTCCTCGGCAGCCTCGCAAGGGTGCACTGAGCAGAGCTGGGTCTCTGCACTGGAGCACTGCAGTGATTTAGGCAATATCAAGCTCTTAATGGGATTTCCGTGTGCATGTACATGTGGCCCTGTTTAATTATCCATTCCCTCCGGGATCTGCAGACTTAACGTGCCTCGCTCTCCAGCCTGAGCTCGCCATGAAAAGCCAGTCGAAATGGCAGCTGTCACCTCCCATAAATCAGCAGGCAGCAGGATTTTGTTGCTGCCTCTCTGAGAAAGCCTCAGCCCTTGGCCTTGGCATGCCCTCACACAGTCCCTCTGGCTCAGAGCTGCCCTGGCCGTGGGGCTTAACCTCGCTGGAGGCTGCAGCCGAGCTGCCTTAGGGGTGCACCCCCTTCCTAAGGGCACCACGCAGCCTCTGATGGGTTTGGTGGTGGGACACGAGCCACGGGCTGAGCTCTGCCATCACCCTGCCCCAGCTGAAGGGTGCTGCCCGAACTGGGAGCCTGCAGCCAGAGAGGAGGCATGCGGGGACCCAGCTGCCCCCGCACCACCAGCATGTCCACCCCTGGGTTCCCCTTGGCACGAAACCCCTGGAGGCTCCATGCATGGGGACCCAGCACCCAGCAGCAGCTCCCCGGCCCTGTTCACAGGCAGTGAAACCCCCCAGCCCCCCCGGTGACCCCGTTTGCTCGCTCGTGTGCATGACCCCGGTGTCCCCTCGCCACCTGCGCTCCCGCCTTCACCATGTGCCTTCTGGTCTCTCCTGCCACGCAGCCGCCGTGCCGGACTCCTGCCCCATTAACATTGAGGAATAGGTGAGACCCTGAGACCCCCGGAGCTGCACCCGCCTCGTGCCCCGTCCCCCGGGGGGTTGGCTGGGTTGTCACCCCTTGCTGGTGGCCCCCTCACTGCCCAGGCCAGGGGGACATCCCTTGGTGCCGGACCTGCGGCCCCACAGGGCACCTGCATGAGCTGGGCAGAGGGGGCACAGGTGGCCCCCCTTCGTTTGGGTTGTTTAAATCCAGTGATGGTCGTGCTGCACTCCCCCTTTGGCCCTCAGCATTCCCGAGAAATTGGGGATTTAAGGGGCTGCCCCAGCCTGGAGAGGTAAGTGCAAGCACCCCCCCAGCCCTCACTGCAGCCAAAACCCAACGAGGGGCTGGGGAGGTGGGCGTTACTTTGGGAGGATAAATTTGAGAATAAAGCACCTGAGTGCTTTGGGAGCCCCTCACCGCCGTTTTCTCCCCCCAGGCCCAGAGGCAGCCAACAACAACGTGGGGCTGCAGCAGACGTGGCCCCGCCGCCCCCCCAGCCCCTGGGACCCGGAGCAGGCAGCAGCCGCCCTGCCCGTGTGAGGGCTCAGCCTCGGTGGGGGCACAGACCCCCCTGCCCACCCAGAGGGACCCTGGTGTCTGGTGGGCATCACCACCTCCACCCCTCGGCTGTACCAGGACTGATTTTCAAAAGAAAAGACGGTAACCTGGACTTTTCCATGGAGACTGAAAGCCATGTCACTTTGGAGCCCCCCACTAGCACCTTCCCATTCTCCAGCCCGAACGAGGATGGGCTGGGGTCCCCTCCTGCTCCCCTCATCATCTTACACCCCCAGGCTCCTCTCCTCCAAAGTGTGGCACAGATGGGACGGGGTCACCTCACCAACAGGGTTCTGGGATGTGGGTGGGTGGGGACAACGGGAGGATGATGTCCAGGGGTGTGGGTTCAAGGATGGGTGTTGGGGTTGGCATCCTTGGTGCATAAGCTGGTGACTTTCATGGGGGGCCGGCCCCTCAAGGTTTGCTGGCCCGTGTCCCTGCCCTGCCGTGTGCTGTCCCCAAGCCATGGGATGTCCCCATCATGCACTGGCAGTAAGGATGCCCCCACAGCTCCCCCTCCCTCTGCTCTCCTCCTGAACAGCACCTGGGCTCCTAGGCCTGGCCCTGAGGTTGCTTTTCCCGAGGGCAGGGGTGGGCAGGAGACTTGGTGCCACCCCCAGCCCAGTCATCAGCCCCTGGGGCTTTGATAATTTATCCTCTCTGTCTTCCGCCCTGCTGTGAGCTCAGGGCTCTGGGCTGCGCCCTCTCTCTGGAACAAGTGCCAAAAGTGTCACCCCCATCCCACCCGTCCTGCCCACTCCATAACACTTCGTAGCAAGGGGTGGGTGAGGGTGTGGGAGCTGCCTCCCATCCCTATCCCTCTGGCCAGCGTTGGGCTGATGGCATAAGTGGATTTTGTTCCAAGGGTGGACACGCAGGGATAGTAAAGGAGGAGGGATAAAGCCACTGGCCTTGGGGGTCTGGTGGGGCCACTGGCAGAGGCCAGGCTCCACTCCAGAGAGCATCAGGGACAGTCACAAATCACTTGGAGGAGCATCAGACCTTGCATCCCAATCTGCCGGGCTCTGGAGCTGTTTGGGGCAGCCCAGGGTGGGGAGCTGAGCCTCCATTTCCCCCACCTGGTTTTGTCACACAAAGGCCACCTCCTCTTTGCAGGACACAGCTGTGTTTCAGAGCCACCTTAGCACTGAAAACAACATCCCTGGAGGGGGGTGTGTGTGTGGAAAGCAGGTTCCCAGTGCCATCCCCACAGCAGAGCACAGGCTGTGCTGCTGATGGCTCCTAAAGAGGGATGAAGCCCTTTTGGGAGCTATGGAGGTGTTTTCTCTGCCTGGCTCACAGCCAGGGCCATGGTAGCTGCTTGCACTGTGGCCCCAGAGTGGATCCTGCCAGAGGTGGGTTTGGAGTCAGCCATCCCACATGTCTCTCTTCTGGGCTGGCTGTGTCCCCTCTAAGTTCAGCAGCTCCCAAATTCCTCCCTGGGAACCCAGGGCTGCGTTCCTTGATGTGAGGGGATGACATCTCCAAAATGCCATCCTGTGGCATTCAAGCTGGGAGCTGCAAAGAGTAGGGTGGGGCTGGAGTGGTGGGGACAAGACTTGTGCCCCTTTTGGGGACGTGCTGGGTGTCCCAGCCCCAAGGAACTGCAGCACCACACAGGGAGAGCTTTGGAGGTTCACCATCATGCTATAAGCTGAGAAAATCATGGCAGCCATCTCTTCCCTAAGTCTCCAGCAAGGACAGGGGAGAGAAAATCGGGCTGATGCTCCAAGGGCACGTTGTCTACCAAAGCCCAACCTTCCTCATGGTTTCAAAGGGGGCAAGGACAGCTGGCCTGGCAACGATGCAACTGTGCTTGTGTCTGCCAGCAGAACAAGGAGGGCTTGGGAGCGACCATGAGGGTTTTCTGGCTTCTCTGAGTGCTGTCCCCAAGGCTGCTCACGGGGTGGCTGCGGGTGGGCGCTGCCCCTCGCTCAGAGCCACCGCGGCTGCGATGGAGACGAGCCAGGAGGATGCTGCGGCCGAGCAGGGCTGCTGCCTGGCTGTGAGCGAAGAATCCATCCTCTGGGTGGCACAGGAGAGACGGGATTTGGGCATGAGCGACACCAGTGCCTCCCTCGGCCACCCAGAAGGGAATGAGGGGCAGGCAGGAGCTGCCGGCACAGCGTGGGGTGAAAGGTGACAGCCCCTTGTTCCAGTGAGCCGCGTGTCAGGGATTTAAGGAAGGAAACCAGATTGCTGCTTATGATTTTGCTTTGAGCATGTTTTGGATTTTAAGAGTATGTTTAATAAAGGGTATCTTATGTCGACAAAGTGTCCAGGGTCATTTTGTGGTTGCAGGGTGAGGGCATTTGGGGTTTGGGGGACTTAGTGTGTAAAAACACTTTTTGGCTGGGCTCCACTCACCTGTCACCCAGGTGCCTTCTTCAAAAGAGCCCAGCTGATTCAAATGTCCTAAAACACTTCCCAAGGTCCCTTCCAACCTGCATTCCCAACTATCCTAAATCCTGCCAGGATGGAGAAAGGGCAAATGCAAACTAAACCTCTGAAGGAAGAGTCTGGCCTGGGGTAGAGGCATCTTCCTAAAATGTGGTGTGGGTGTGTCCTGGTTTAGGGCAAATTTGGGNGGAACTTTTCCTGGGGAAGAAGAGAAGCAACAAAGAGCTTGGAGCTCATGCAAGAGAAATCCCTCCAGTGGTGGGGAAGAAAATGTGTGCCAGGAACTGAAGTCTTGAAGGTGAGGAGGGCTGTAAGGGGGGGTTATAATTTGGGTTTAGTAGAAGGGGCTGATGATGGTGAGGGGAGGCAACTTGCAGCTGAATCAGAGTTGAAATCAGAATTAATTAGATTGGGAAAGATCTCTGAGATCATCAAGTCCAACACATGGCCAAACAAGCTGTGAGGGAATGGCTTGCAGATGGTCAGGTCCTTCAAAGGGATCCCTCCCTGGCCTCTGTCAAAGATCTTGGAACAGCAGTTAGGGGACAGGGATTTCTTAGAGAAGCCTATGGCTGTAATTTTTAAAATTAAATAAAGGCAGAATCCATCCTTTATTTTTGGAGTCTGCCAATCCCCCTTCAGCTTTGCCCTCTTTGCTGTGGCTGCATCAGGAGCAAGAAATAGGGTGGGGGCACAGGTAGGAAGGGTTGGGGCTGCCCCTGGAGGTTTTCACAGAATCATGAATGGTTTGGGTTGGAAGGGACATTAAAGATCATCCAGTTCCAACTCCCCCACCCCACAGGCAAGGACACCTTCCACTATCCCAGGTTGATCCAACCTGGCCTTGAACTATTCCAGGGATGAGGCATCCACAGCTTCCCTGACCAACCTGTTCCACCACCCTCACAATAATTTCCTCCTACAATCCGCTCTAAACCTACTCTTTTCCCGTTTAGAGCCATTCCCCTTTTTCCTGTCCCCACACGCCCGTGCCCAAAGCCCCTCTCCGGATTTCTCACTGCTCCCTCGGGGTACGGAAAAGCCCCGACAAGGTGACCCCGGACCCCCCTCCCCACCCCGGGGCTGGCTCCGGTGCCGGTTCGGGGGTCCCTCGGCATCCCTAGGTCCCACCCCCCCGGTCCCCATGGCAA